>JAVFWQ010000029.1:0-37498 GCA_032727855.1 Quercus ilex subsp. ballota
TGATAAAGCTCCTTCTTCAACACTTGTTTGTCATAATCTGTGAAATCTTGTGGATAGAAATTCTTTACCAACAAACAAAGATCACTACTTCTGAAAGATTTTAATGCCTCTCGAGGTTCTAAAGCTGAGCTAAGCCTAAGTAACTCCATTGTATCTTCATCAAACCGATAATTTAGTTCCTGTAGTTGAGAATCTATTGTAGCATAAAAAATATTTACTCAATAATGATGCTCAATTGTAATGTTATCTTGCTGATTACGAGCTCGACCTCGCCTCGGAACAAAACGGGCATTCATATCCAGGACATCAATGCAATGCTTCTCACAAAATGATATCACAGTGGTGAGTAAGCCAGCCCATCCATCATCTCTAAATTTTTGGATAAGTGCTTTAGTAGATGAAACTAAATGCATGGCATTTAAAATGTCTTGAGATTGGCTTTGCAAAGCTTGACAAAGTTTATCAGTGATCTCCATAGTTTCCTTCTCAAGATGCAAGATGAAGACAAATTCAAATGAAGTTAAACCCTCATAAGCTGACTCTGCTTCTGCCCGATGTTCTCCATCAATTGCATCATCAATTATATTTTGTAAAACTTCAACAGTTGAACTAAACATTCTTAATAAGCTAGAAACTGATCTAAAATGTGAACTCCAACGTGTTTCTACAGGTCGTTGTAAAGTGCCAATTTGATTAAGTCCACTTCCAGTCTCAAGCTCTTCAAGATCAATCATACGTGCTATTTCATTAGCATTGACAACTTTCAATTGTTCATTGCGCTTGCATGAAGCATTAACAATTTTGATCAGAAAGAGCAATGCAAGAAAAAAATGACTAATGGCATTAACTTGTTTTGATGCTTTTACTAATGCCAATTGTAAGCGATGTGCAAAACAATGGATGTAATAAGCATATGGGCAATCATTCAAAATCAAAGCTTGTAATCCATTCCACATACCTCGCATGTTGCTTGCTCCATCATATCCTTGCCCTCGAATATTTTGTATATCGAAACAATATTGAGATAACAAAGAATATATCCCCTTCTTTAGAGTCAAAGCCGCAGTGTCAGTAACATGAATAAGCCCAAAAAAATGTTCTTTGACAAAGCCTTCTGCATCAACATATCTAAAAACCACAGCCATTTGCTCTCTCATGGACTCATCACGAGCTTCATCAACCATTATGCAAAACTTTGCATCACCAATTTCTTCCCGAATGGCCTTCTTCACTTTGGCTGAGAAAACATGTAGAATTTCCTTTTGAATCCTAGGTGATGTGTAGGTTGCATTTTTGGGAGCTTTTTCTATTATTTCAGCAACCTTCTCATTCCAAAAAGTCACAATACCCAATGATTCAAAAAAGTTCCCACGATTTAATGAACTACAACTTTCATCTCGACCTCTAAAAGCTATAGCTTGAAAGGCAAGATATCGAACAGTAAAAATTACGGCCTTAAGATGCAACCGATTATTTGCAATTTGTTCAGTAGTGAAATGATCAACTACCCTTTGTAAATGTTGCCATTGGTTCATCAAATCCTTACACTTTTGCTCGGCAACTCTATGAGCTGAGTTAGGATCTTTTCCTATATGACATTGAAAAGAACAATCTTTGCCCCCAACTTTTTTCCAATTCCTAAATCCACCAACAGTGAATGTATTTTGTCCCACAACCCCATTTGGATTATTAAAGACAAAGCAGGGTAGACAATAAGCTGCATCTGTGGTAGGAGAATATTCAAGCCATGTTGAATTAAATCCAAACCAAGAAGCTTGAAAGCTACGATTGTGCTTTCCACTTTTTGGGTATGTCTTTAAAGGAAGTCGGTGCGGACCTTTTTTAATGTAAGCCCGTTGAATTTCATCACGTTGATTAACATGATATTCCCATATTTGTTTGCGTGTTCCGGGATCATAATCCAAAGAATCAAGATCGACTCTTTGAAATTGTGTTTGAGAGATTGGAACATCAACGTTTTCCGGAATTGGAGCATCCACATTTTCTAGATGCTCTTCTAGAATTGGAGCATCCTCCACATTTTCTAGAATTGGAGCATCTACATTTTCTAGAATCGGAGCATCCACATTTTCTGGAATTGGAATGGCAACATTAGTTGTTGGCAATCCCACGTTGACTTCAGAAGAATTTGAACCTTTTCTTTTGAAAAAATCAAGCATTGTAGTTGATTTTTTCATGATCTACAAATAAAATAAGAATCACCGTTATTTTTTTAAATTTGTGTGACAATTTTCTATAATATATGATTTTTTTTTTTTTTTTTTTTTTTTTTTTTGTATGTATTTGGTTTGCCTTTATTTATGTATTTGTGTTTGGTCGGCTTTATTTATACCCACTAACCTAAAGAATCCACCATCAACACTAAATTTATTCCCTGCACTACTAACAAGAACTTTTTTTTTTAAGTTTTTAACTTTAGCTTTTTTTTTTCCTGCCACTTGCCCGCTGCCCACCCCCACCCTCACTTGTCCCTATTATGCCCAACTAATAGTCAACAAAGGAAAAAAAAAACTAATCTTAAATCTCTACAAACTCTACTCTCTGTCTCTCTGTCTCTCTCTGTCTCTCTTATCTATATAAAAAAGAGAGATAGTCACAATTCATAAACACAGACAAAGCCAAAAAGCCAAAAAAAAAAAAAAAAAAAAATTCCACAGGCAGCAACACAGATTCAAATATTCAATTCACAATCACCAATATTTAGTTCATCACTCATCATCAGTAAAAACACAATCATGAAACACCACAAGTCCACAAGACAATCTCAGATTCTCAAATCACAAAGTCACAAACATTTTATTAGGTTTTGAACTTTGAAGTTGAAGGAAAAGATAAGAGTAAATACCTGAACTGTGAAGGCTGGAGCGACGAAGCTAGGTTGAGCAGATCGAGCAAGCGGCGTGGGCGGCGACAAGTGGGTCTCGTGACTCTCGCCGGTGTGGGTACTAGAAAATGGGTGACTGGGTGTGGGTGAGTCTCAGTCTCAGATGGTGTCGTCGGCGTGGGTGAGTGGATTGGAGTCGCCGGTGTAGGTCTCGGCTCTCGCCGGTGTGGACTGGAGTCGCCGGTGTGGTGTGGGTCTCTGCGCTCTGCTCTCGCCGGTGTGGGTATTAACGGCCAAATGGGTGAGTGGAGGCCGGAGGGAGTGGATCGAGCAACCAAAGGTGTGGTGTGGGTCTCGGCGGCGTGGGCGGTGCCGCGGTGGGTCTCTCAGTCTCTCCCTTTCCTCTCTCTTTTTTTTTTTTTTTTTTTTTCTCTCTTTTTTCCTTCGTGTTTTTGCTCTGTGTGGTGTTTGGTGTTTTTGCTCTCTGTGTGGTGTTTTTGCTCTCTGAAGGCTGTGTTGTTTTGTTGTTGTTGTTGTTGTTTTTTTTTTTTTTTTTTTTTTTTTTTTTTTTTTTTTTTTTTTTTTTTTTTTTTTACGTGGTCTGGCCGGAAAATGGGCTGGAGTCTGGCTGGAAAATGGGCTGGGGGGTTCAAGATTTTGGGAGGGGGGCCCGAGCAAAAAACATAGGGGGGGCCCAACCATTTTTTTTTTTTGTTTTTTGAAATATTTACTTGCTCAAAAAAAAAAATTTTGGGCCCGGGCCCCCTTTGGGCTCAACGTGGGTCCGTCCCTACTTTTTGGTGCCGAGTCCTTTCTTGCATATGGTCACTTAATATGAACAAGCTTATAAAATTATTTTGTGCTCCAAACAGATCTCAATATCAAAATGGTTTTCATTCAATTTTAGAAGAAATAATTATACTCTTTTCTAAAATCATATCCTTTTATTATTTAATTATAACTGGATCCTCTAAAATAAAATTATAAATGGGTTTGTCTTTTTTAAAGGATTACAAGTGGGTTGTTACTTGTTGGGACTTAAAAGTAGAGTGTAGCTATTTCGTAATTGGACTTAAAAATAGACAATAAAAATAGAGTGTAGCTATTTTCGTAATTGGACTTAAAAGTAGCCTAAATCATCTATTTATTATTAGATAAAGTTTAACTACAAAATTAGGTGTAGTTAAGGCTCCAATTTTACTCAATAAAATAAATATTACTATATATTTTGAAAAGTTAACTATTGAATAATTTAATTGCATATTCTTTACGCTCTTAATACACATGTTAAATTTTGCGTTAATTGGATATTATTTATTATATAATCTATAAGCTTATATTTTATGCATGATTTTAAATTATAAAAACTTGCAATTAAAATAATTTATCGATGACATAACTATTGATCTTTAATTTTTTAGAAATTTTGTGAGTATAGAGAATATAAAAAGAAAATGTAATTCAGTGGTGAATTTACCAAAATTCACCTCCACTAAAAAAATATTAAGTAAGATTGAGTCTAAAGCCACGACTAATTTTGTAACTAAATTTTATCATTTATTATTTTCTTTTTCTCACTCACAAGTCTCCCTCTTCTCCCCCGGCCCAACCCTCATCTGAACTGGCTTTAAACCTTTAGGTCTTTCTTTTACCCATCTTATTAGCTAGTCATGTCTTCTACAGTTCAGTCAATGTGAGCTAATGTGGTGGGGCTGAGGGTTGTTGGGCACTTCACACGGTTATACTACTCGGCTAGGATCACTATATTAATTAATTAGTAATTTAAGAAGAAAAAAAAAAAAAGTATGTCTGGACGAGTTTATACCCGTGCTTTGCCCGAATTTTTTTATTTGTAAATATATAAATATTAATATTTAAAAAACAAATTTTAACTACAAAACTGATTGTAATTAAAAGTTACAACTTTACTCTACATTTTTTTATAAGAGGTGAATTTTGAAAAATTTATCAGTGAATTATATTTTCTTTTTATATCCTCCGTGCTTCTAAAATTTTTAAAAAATTAAAGATCAATAACTATATTATCAATAAATTTGTTAAATTACAAGTTTTTTGTAGTTTAAAATTATATATAAAATATAATCTTATAAATTATATAGTAAATAATATTCAATTGACACAAAATTTGATATGTGAATTAAAAGTGTAAAAAACATGCAATTCAACTATTAGATTTTTAAAATATGTAATAATTTTAATGAAATTGAATAAGATTGTCTAAAATTTGTCCACCTTTAAATAGCTATAGAGGTTTCTAAATTTAAAAAGAAAAAAAAGAAAAAAAAAAAAAAAGATAGCTATAGTGTTTTTCCTACAACAACAACATTCGAACACTCATTTATTTAGGGGGTCATTCTATGGTACCCACTTGTTTTTTGTGTGGCTACAGTACCCACCTATATCTGGACCATTAATTCTAAAGGTTTTAATCCCAGCCGTTTAACTGAGTTTTAGTGGCTACTGATTACTGACAGAACAAGTTATAGTATAAAAGCTGAAAAAAAAAAAGAAAACAGATATTGTGTTCTCTCTCGCGTTCTTTCAATTCAGAGGCGATGTCAATGAAGATGCTCGAGACTGCTTCCATGAAGTTCAAGATTGGCAAGGTGTGAACTCTAACTTGTTTTTTGTTTGAAATTTCAAACTTCGTTGTCTTCTTTCTTTCTTTTCATTTGTAGTTTTTTTGTTTCATTGATTTTAGATCCTTCTGATTCATTATTGAAGCACAATATTTCAGCATTATCTTTCTTTAGTTTTTTTATTTTCTGGATATGGGCAAGTGGAAATCGCAAATTTCCTTGAGAGTTATGATTGCGTTTTGCTTTATTTTCTATTTGGATACCAATGAATTCAAATCCTAAATTCTAACCATTGGATTGTGATATTAATAGTTCTATACATATATAAAACTCTGTAATTCCACATATGTATGTGAAGAAGGTATGGATCAAAACAAAACTCGTTTGTTTTGTTCCCTTTTTATTTGTTGTTGGATTTTTGCAACAGCCCATTACATCACTGATCTTGTAATGTATTTTAGTCTCTTAATCTATAGAGTCTACATGATAACTCCTCTTCTTAAATTAGAATATAAGTTTTCGATCCTAATAGTTATTTTTTTAGCACATCAATTTTGTTCCCCCTTTTCTTGTTTGTATTAGTAAATTTTCGTGGCTTACCTTACATGATCTTGTTCTTTTAAATTGTGGTCCTTGGTTCCTATATATATATATATATTCTTTTCTCAAGATCTAGTGCAAGTTGTATTAGTCTGCAATTTGACATTCACTCATTGGACAATAATTGATATTCTCATTGGATCTTGGTTTGTTTGAATTGGGAACTAGTATCTTGTCTTAAAATAAGAGACATGGGGTTCAAATCCTGCCTACACCAAAAAAGAATTGGTGTTTTGGCCCAATGATAAAGAGCAATTATCATAGAGTGGATGCTATAAGTTTGAATTATATCCTATGTCTAAAAAGGTAGTAGTTTTCCTCAATTAATGCTGCGCTAATTTTTTTTTCTTTAAATTGCATGTGCACATGATTGTATCTTCTTGGGCTGTTAATATTTTTGGTAGCCTAAGAAGATAAATTTTCTTGGAAGGGGTTGATACTTTCTGAACTATAATGTAAAGGGGGTTATAGAAACAATCACAGTTTCTTAATAAGGAAATACAATAGTTCATCAAATTAGGTTGTCTTGTGAAAATGCAGTTATGTATGCATAGTTTAAAGTAACAGAGTTTAACCTAAAACAAGAATTGGGGAAAAAAGAGAGAGAGAGAGAGATTTTCTTGATAACCACCTTGATAAAAATTCTGATTTGATTATGATAACCACCTCTATAGGATCTTCCTCCTCTGCCTCAATTATTGGTCGATCTACCTCTTCCTCTGTTTGCATGGAACTGGCCATTAAAGGTTGGAGGAGACGAATTTGGCCTAGGTCCTTGACCAATCATAGCAATATGAACAGGTTCTTTGATTAGCTCAGAGGCATGCTTTAGTGATTTTTCTTCAAAGGTGAGAAGAACATGATCTTATAGGATCATCCCTGGTTCTTAGGGTAGAACTGAAGGAATAGAACCCTTGTGGCAGTCCATCAAGAATAATGTGTAGAAGCCCTTCATCTTCAACATGAACTCCTACTGCCTCCAATTTGTCTCTGCAATCTTTGATTTTAGCCAAGTACACATCAATAGAATCATTGTTCTTCCTAATGCCATTTAGTTCTCTCTTCAAACCAAGAATGTTAGATCTAGACATAGAAGTTTAGCGCCTTTCCAAAGTATCTCATACACCTTTAGCTGTAGTTTGCGCAACAACAAGAGCAAGAGCTGAGTGAGACAACATAGCACTGATCATTGACATTAAAGCTTGATCTTTTTATGCACCATTGAAGAAAATCTGGATTTTCTTGTGTGGTAGGCAATCCCTTATCATATCTGAGAAATTTTTCTGGACATGGATAAGAACCATCAACAATATCAAAAAACGAGTAAGCACTTAGAGCAAAGGTAATTAGAAACTTCCACTTAGAGTAGAGGTAATCTGAAATTATCTTTCATTTTAATTATTGTTGTGAAATTATTTGGCTCGCTTGTTTCCCTCAGTTTGGTGCTTCGGACTTGAAAGTTTGATTTAATAAAGAACGTAACTTTCACTTCATTTGTGTGTTTTGTGTTGCTTTTGTTCCTCACTGGTTTCTTAAGTTCCTTTTGGAGTTATTATTTTTGTCCACTAAATGTGAAATGTTCACGACCCCTGCTAGCAAAGTAAATACTCTTTGTTTATAGTTGACAAGTTATTACTTGATGCCTTCTACAAATATTTGTTGATTTTATGTGGTTCCCTTTTTAATGTAAGCTACAGGCTTTAGTGCTGTTATTTAATTTGGATACAAGTAGGGTAGACTGACAGGTATGCAAATGTATTGGCTAGCTTATAATTATGATCACATTCTACTTATAATAGTTTTTATTTTGATTACTTCTTGGTATTGAAGACGTGGTATTTTTCCAGTCAAATGCAATGTGGCCTCCTTTTGGGTTTGCTAGGTAAAAACTAAGAGTGTATTGTTGGAAAATCATCACTAGGAGGCCCGATGCCTCTTCTGTTTATGTATTAAGTATATATAATGAGAGCTTATTATTACTTGATTGTTAAACTTGTGGCAACATAAATTGTGATGTATGATTTAAAATTCTAAGTTGGTTCTGGTAGATTGGCACCAAATTTATTGTTATATTGAGAGGATTTGTTGTAAATCAGGTTCCTTCTTCTGACATTGGCAATATGTAGTCCCGAACAATAATAATGCTACATTATACACTTAATAAGAGCAATATTTTGCTCTGATAATAATATATGCCTGTTTATAGGCATGATATGTAGAGAAGATGGCAAACATGTGGGAGACGCTTGCAGAAGAAATCAACACATATTTGAATGATGGCAGCTGAAGTATTTGGCTGTAAATTTTTTTTTTTTTTTTTTCATTCCTTTCTACTTTTTCCCTGTATTTGGCTGGAATTTTCAAATAGCTTATAAAGTTGAGTTGTTCATAAACTTCATATCCTTCTTTGGGCTAATATAGTTGTCCATGTTCTCCATTGTGGATGTATTCATTATTCAATAGAAAAAAGTATTTGCAATTTATTCTTGTTGCTTTTCTCGAAAACTTTTAAGCCATTTTAGATTCTCTGTACAACTGTTGAAACCCTAAGTTTAAAACTTATTTTTACCCATTTACCCTTTAATTTCTTTATAGAAAAATAAATAATCTTAAGAATTTCTCAAACTCTGAGATGATAATGATGATATTTTGGAACTTACATGAAATCACTATCATGAATTTTATTAAAATTAGTGAACAATGACAATTTGAGCCACTCATTCCAAAGAGTTACTTGGAGAGATAGAGAGAGTGATACACATACCAAGACTCTTGATACAACTCAATATTTTTCTATAAAAATATGAAATTTAAAATTTAAAAATATTTAAAAATATCTTAAATGCAAAGAAGGCGTGAGAGATACCAATACTCAAAGAGAGAGAGAAAGAAGCTCAGCAGTAAGAACATTCAAATAAGCGTTTAAAAAAATGTGTATATATATATATATTATTTTGATTCTTAACCGCAATAGTTTTAAATTGAGGAAAATGCTAGAGTTACAAATTTTTTTACGAATTGCTATTGTGGTGAGTGGTTATTAGTAAATAAAAAAGTGATGTAAGTGGTGGACGAAAATGCAAACTAAAAGGAATTTACTACATTAGAAGTTTTGAAAAAATGTTGTAGAAAAATTTGTTGCTATAACATTACTTTTGACATAATCAATAATATTGTTAGGAGAGGCAAAGTGTAATTTTTATGGAACAAAATTGCTAAAATCGATACCTATGTATATAATAATATTTTTTTTCCAAATAATTGGGTTGGGGTTGGGGTTGGGGGGGGGGGGGGGGGGCATTGCCCCTGAACCTCCAAGTCTCCCTCTGTCCCTAGTTGATACTGCTAATGTGATGATTGAACCTTTAAATGCGAGTAAAAAATAAGGGTACCACTGAATGTGATAACAATACAATCAGATATGATATTGGTACTGAATGATTTTAATATGGAACCATCAAATGTGAGCAAAAAATAAAAGTACCATCAAATATAATAAAAGTACGGTTAGTATGATGTTGGTACTACTTGATGTGAAAATGAAACCATTAAATGTGAGAAAAAAAAATAAGAGAACCATCGAATGTGATAAAGTACAGTCACATGTGATATTGGTACTGCATAATGTGACGATGGAACTGTCAAATGTGAAAAACAAAATAATGGCCTCACTGAATGTGACAAAAGTATGGTTAGATGTGAAATTTCAGTCTATTCTAAGGTTTTCAAGGTCATTTCAGTCATATTTTAGATACTAAGGGTGTTTTGGTCATTTTCAAGTTTCTAAGGGTATTCAAGATATTCTCTAGGTATAGGGGGCATTATAGTCATTTTTTTTGTTCTAAGGGTATTTTGGTCATTTTTTAGATTTCTCGATTATTTTGATCATTTTTTATGTTTTAGGGTAATTTTCGCCATTTTTTAGGTTTTAGGGTCATTCAGTCATTTTTTTTTTTTTTAAAGTTCTAAGGGTATTTCAATAATTTTTTTAAGTTCTAAGGGTTTTTGATAATTTTCTAGGTTCTAAGGGTATTTCGGTAATTGTTGATGGTTTCGGTGGTATTTTGGTTATTTTATAAGTTTCAAGGGTATTTCAATTTTTTTTTTTTAAGGTTTCAGTGTCATTTCGATCATTTTTGGAACTCTATGGGTATTTCGGTCATTTTTTAGGTTTAAGGTGCATTACGATCGTTTTTTAGGTTCTAAGGGCATTACAATCACTTTTTGGTAAATGATATGTTGGTACTGCCGAATGTGACAATGGAACCATCAAATGTGAGAAGAAAAAAAAAAAAGAGAACCACCAAATGTGACAAAAGAATAGTCACATGTGATGTTGGAATTGCACAATGTGAGAATAAAACCATCAAATGTGAGAAAAAAAAATAAAAAAAACCCCGAATGTGACAAAAGTACAGTCATATGTGATATATGCACGGCACAATGTAAGGATGAAACCGTCAAATATAAAGATTTGGTAACCTGGTATAGCAGGTTGCCTACATACCCCCAAAAAAAGGTACGTAGAATTATCCTTTTAATATATAATATTTTTAAACTGATATTGCATTGAATGCTATTTGTGAGTTTCAAACACCTAAAATTGAACATTTGAATTTTATTTTTTTCAGTGAAAATGTCAAATCAATTTGTAAATTATATGTAATAAAATTTGTAATAACTCTAGCATTTTTCCCTAAAATCTTACCCAGAAATCATTTAGATGGATCCGGCCGGCTGGTTGGGCTGCGAGAGATTTAAACAAATAAAAACAAAATTTAAGGGGGAGAGCGAGAAGTGCAGAGCCCACTGTATACAAAGTTTTGTTTGCACATGGGACCAAGCGGTGGCTTCAATCTAGATTCTAGATCCTCAACACGAAAGTGATATACACTTACGATACATAATATGATCAAATGCTTAGTTAAAGTTGTCCCAAAGGATTGCTATCCAACTTGTCGTTCTCTACGCATTCAACGTAACCATATATGGACATCTCCAACATACGTTCTTGCCTTCTTCAATATCAGAAAGTCCATTGTTTTCTCAGTCAACTCTTCATCTTCTTTTTATTTCTACTTCCCTCTGCAAACTCAATTTCCTTCTACTTCTTTAGTTTCAATTCAAATGTTGTCAACATAACCTTTCAGGGTGATGCACACTCGCAACCAGAAGGTCTGCAACTCACAAGGGATTCCGGCTACGAGAACAACACCTATATATAGTGTTGGTCGTGCCTTACATCATGAACAAGTGCACCTTTGGGATAACAGCACAGGGTGGCTTGCGGACTTCGAAACACAATTCTCCTTTAACATCAAATCTATTCATGAGGTTTCTGGTGATGGACTCTTCTTTATTGCACCATTTGGTCCGGACATCCCTGAGAATTCAGCTGGTGGGTATCTTGGATTGATTAGTTCTGGTACTCCATCTGCCATAAAAATAATTTCCAACTACAATTTTCAAAATGAAGTAATAGCATATTGACTAGTTCATAAAATATTAGCCTCCTAATATCACTCATCACTATGAGTGAGAGCTCTATAGTCTATAGATATTAACAAAGCTTTCAGCTCAAGTCGTGTATCTCTCAAAATACACATTTTACAATGGTATAACTGCAAGTGACATCTAAACTGTCACTATGATAAATATAGATCAACGTCATACCATAATCCTCTTTGGAATGTGCAATCTCAAGAACATATCCAGGTCTTGCACACCTAGGATCGATCCACAAACTCCAAGAGCCTTTAGTAAAAGCAAGTAACATCCCATGAGTAAATGCACGTTAGATGCTTTTGACCATTAGATACTAGAAAAAAGGGTTTATAAATTAGCAATGTTGGTGCTTAACACCTTACTACCTCAGCTCCAAACCCAAATCTTGGAATGTCGATTATATGTTTCTATTTTAACTAGAGTTTACTTGTAATTTTTCTTTTCCAATACTATAATTACATGTTCCTTTTAAATTTTCTATAAAAATTAAAGTGGCAATTCTAACGTTAGAATGTTTCTAAACAGGGGTATGATATGTAGATAATCAATTTCTCACCTTAAGAGACCCTAAAATTGAATTATATAAAAGTTACAGCCAAAGAATCAATATGCAATTTAGCGTCTCATTTATCTGAGAAACACTTACAAAGAGAATAGATTCTCCTTCTCATCCACAAATCTTACCTTGATAGTTAACTTGGCATGTCACTACACTGTAACAAATACAACTGGCCAAATTATTGCTACCATTCTTCTTTAAATATGCAAGAGAAATCTACTACCAATAACAAATCTGATCCCAACTCTTGAACAACAGTCGAAGAAAATGGTACATTGTAATACATAGTGCTCAATAGTAAAGATGAAGTCACCAAAGACTACTCTATGGATGTTGGCCTTCATACCAAACCACAATAACTCTCTCTCCTTTCTCTCTAAATCTTTTATTTTCTTCAATTTATTATTGGTATCAGAGCTATGTTCAAAATCAAATGTATCTTTTTTCACACAATAATGCCTACAAGCATAGTTATCAAAACGTGAATCGTATCGTTAAGTAATTTCTTATTTTTATGTATTTTGTACTGTATCATGTCATGTATCGTATCATATCGTATCATGTATAGTAAGATACACAAACACTTAATAAAATTTATAAAAATTTATGAATATAGATACATATATATAAGGTAAATTCATTATAAATTTTGAATATAATTAACTAATGCCTAATTTATCATCATTTATGTAATAAAACTAAATAAATCAAATTAGCATATGTTTATAAAATACACATTCAAATTAATTAAACTAGTGATAATACATTACAAATGACTAAAAATATTAAATTTCTTTCATCGTATTCATCATCTTGCCTAATCAATTTCATCTAAGTAAATATTATCATCATGTTCATCATTTTACAAACTTATTTCTTCATTGAAATTTTCTTCATCAACATCAACATTTACTATCTCTTCTTGTTCATTTATTTTAATAATGTAATATATATATATATATATATATATATATATATGGGTTGGGTTCAAGTTATACTTAGTATAACTCTAAGTAATGTTACACCACTCAATATTTTTTAATTGGATGCGAATATTGACAAATCCACCGTTAAATTACATTATCTTCGTATATTCTTCATGCTTACAAAATTTCGAGGTGATCAAAAATTAATAGTCATATCATCAATCAATTGTTAAAATTCAAAATTTTGTAGTTTAAAATAATACATAAAAAATAAGTCTATAGATCAAATAGTAAATAGCATCCGATTGATATGAAAATTGGCATGCATATTTAGAACATATAAACCATGTAATTCAATGGTTGGATTTTCAAAATATTAATTCAATAATAAGTTATTGAGTAGCGTAACATTCCTTAGAGTTACACCAGGTGTAACTTGAACCCAACTATATATATATATATATATATATATATTTCTTCTAGGCATTCTAGTTTCTTAGACTTATAAGAATAATAATAAAAATAAAAAAATAATCATATTATTAGTTAATTCAATATTCATAGAATAGAAAAAAAAAAATTGTAAATAAGAAAGTGAAGTTGTTATGGACTTGTTATTTTATTAGACTAAATTAAGTACCTAGTAATTTTATATCCAAAACAAATATAACTTGTTAGATTCAAATAAAAGTGCAAATTGTAACCCAAAATAATAATAATAATAATAATAAAAACTCACTTTAAAGCTTATGTCTACGTATCATACGAAACGTACAATTTTACGATATATTAAGATTCATATGATACGAACAATACATCGTACGATTTATAAGCACTTCCTATACACCCTTACTAAATGAAACTTTACACGATACATATCGTGTATCATACAATACTGACAACTATATCTAGAGGTACATTAATGAATAAAACTACCAAATTGTTAGTGTAGACACATGAATGCCATGTATATGATTAGTGTTAGTGATTTGGTTAATCTGAGGATCTCAATTAGAAATTGACAAGTTTAAATTCAAGAGTTATGTGGTTGTTTGGGAAATGATCAGGTAGGCTTCATTTGGATGTCATATGCACAAGACATATTCTTATCAATTATGCTATTTTTGTGCTTATTGAATCCTAAACTACACTTGCCAAATTCTGTTATGAATTTGTAGCACTGGAATCTGCTACCTACTTAATTGTATAGCAACTTCGCTACGAATCAGACTATACAAAAAGGGAGACAGAAGCCTAAACCACGGCTATGATGTTACATCATTCACTGCAATGTCAATCATTTGTCTAGCAGAAATCACTCTGTCCAATGTTTGGTCTGGAACCGTGATCCCAGATGTCTCCAAGTCTGCAACAATTGCAATGGCTGCATCTAGTTCCCCAAGATCGAGACATAACAAGATGATTTCATCATAAAGCTGACTGCAATAGAGGAAACACAATAAGATAAGTTTTATGGTAATGATTTCAATTAGCCAAAAAAGATATGCAATTTTAAGGCTTTTTTGGATTGGACTTTTTTCTAATGAATTACATAACCACAATGAAGTTTCTAACTTTCCATGCTCAAAGAAATATATATATATATATATATATATGCATTGTATCCGAATGCAAGAAAACTACTAAAATGCTAAAAAAAAGAATCAAGTTGTGCATCAATCTAATGCATGGACAATTTAGGGCCCGTTTGGATTGAGGGAAGAGTGGAGGGGAATAGAATAAAGTTGGTTAAAAATAGACTAATTTTGGGTCATTTCTACTCTACTCTATTCTACTTTACTCATTCTCCCGCTCCCTCAATCCAAACGGACCATTAGAGAAAGTCCATCCATGCTGTCCCACTAATCATGCAACTCTTAAATTGCGTTCTTTTGTGGATATTGCTCTATAAAGAGATCAAGTTTATCCATGCAAGATTTTCAACCTTTACTTAATGGGCATATAAGCAAACTTCCAAAATTGATATAGCAAACAACATACAGATGTGATGCCCAGCACATGGAAAGTGGTCAAACTGAATCTAGAAAATTGCATCTCTCTCATAATCTATCTTTCTTTACTATCAAATCAAAAAATATGATCTTTCTTTATCAGTAAAGACCAGGATCTTACCTCCCAAATACGTAGCCAAGACTGTGCGTTGTCTGCAGGATCTTCAAGAAAGCTGATGGCAACGGAGCCTTTATTGCTGCGCGCAATATCATGGCACAATCGCCAATAGTGGGATTTCCACCCAATTCTATTACCTAAATTATATCATTAAAAATAAATAAATAAATAAAACATAATTACAGAAGATGCTTGTAAGGCAGTGGTAAAGTTTCCACATCAATGAAATCACAAGTGAATCCCTCAGGCCTAGGTTTTAATATACTATTAATACATGCTATACGTGTCAAGTTAAGAAATTCATATATTCATATATAACAAACTTTTTTTGATTTGATAGTTAGAATTGGGGTGGGGAGGGAGGGGGTGGATTTGGCCCCCTAGATGTCTCTATTGAAAACACCAGGAGATGCTAATTAAGTTACAAAGCTCTTGGCGAAACAAGTGTCAAAACACACTTGTTCTGATAAATTTAGTGTTAATTAGAACATTAACTTACTAAAGATTTTTACTACACTTTTGCTCAACCACTGTCCTGATAAGGGAGGACTCATAAAGCCCTTTTAAATCACTTGAAAAGTGTTAACAACGTAACATCAATATTTCATTTTCTGTTCAGCAGCAGAATTTAAACCAAGACCTTCCCAACCTCAATGGCCCCCTTCCTACCTTAGTTTTGCTTACTAAAAATAAATGTGATACTTGGGGGCATTACTGAGAACATCAGCTTATACATATTATTTACTTTTGAAAATTTTTAATGCATCAATTATGTTCAAATAGGACTTGATGCTGTAACTCTGGATCAATGCTAGCCTCTTGGTAGTAACTCTTTGATCAACGATTGATTTTTTTTATTGGTAAGTTACACATGCACCCAATGGATCTTGAACCACAACTTCACCCTCCACCAAGAAATTTTAAGGGAATGAGGTACCATTTGAGCTAGAGTTCATAGGCAAACTCTCAGGTAAGTTTCAATGCAGCCAATGGGTTTTCTGGACTGTAAAAGTATTTAGAAAAACAAGTCAATTCTTCCATCTCTTGGGTTGAATGATGTTTTCAACATAGTCAAAGGCAAAAGGCAACCTTAAGGCACAAAGGCCTTGTATTGCCCGAGACGTGAGGTGACAAAAAGGCGCTAGACTGACTCTAGAGAGGAGCCAAATTCTCAATATAGTTTAGGTTTTACAACAAGATTAGAATAAAAGCAATTATAAATTTAAAAAATAAATGAGGGAGGGAGGGGAATTAGGCTCTAGCCTTAGCACCTTGCCTTGCCCGGGTGCGTAGGCAAGCGCCTGGCTCACCTTTGACTTCCATGGATGTATCTCAACAGAAATAGATATTTACTAATTAGGTTCATTCCTACTCTAGTCACTAGTAAGCACAGACACAAATATGCGCATGCGCTGTAATATATACAGAGTTCATATAGCATTAAAAAAATTATAAAAATATATAAAAAATTAAGCTATGTTAGTAAAACACACTCTTCATCCCATTTTGATGGTCCTTACAAATTCTTGATGCCCAACTACTATCGTCCACTTGAACGTGTAGTTAAACCAAAAATGTTAAACATATATATAAAATCTGAAAAATCCACTAAATAGCCATTATAGATGTTTAGAATGTATTATTTTAGTCCTCAACTTGCAAAACAATGCAGGAAAATTCAAAAAATAAAAAACCAAAAGTTTCAGGGGTATATTAATATTCAATTTAAAAGTTAATAAATTGAAATGGAGGGAGTATTAAGTAAACAAATATGTTGCTAATGAGATCAAACTCAAATAGCATTTCCTCTTCTCACAAGAATGTGTAGATGTTCACATAGTGAGTTCAAAATCTGTAATAAAAACATTATGTGCATCTAGAAAAATAACATTTTCACATGAGAGAATTTGAGAAGTAGCAGTTACCACCTGCGGTTTAGGAACATGACACTTCTTTTTTATATGGAGAATAAATTTAATAAAGACAGGGTGTAAACCCTTTGGTTTACACCAGCCAATATGGACATGCCACATCAACTTTTTTCTTAGGACTCATTGTAAAATCAATACATCCTAATACACTTAATAACATCTTAAAAAAAAAAAAAAAAAACCCTATTTCACGTTTTCAAACCTGATGTAAAAGAGAATCCCTAAAATCTCATCTCCCTCCTCAGCTCCTCTGTCTCCCGCTGCAAATCTTGCCGGACCTTCATTCTCTGCCACATCAATTCGCCGCCATCACTACTTCAAGGTCTGTTTTGCTATATTTGTTATTGGGTCTTACTAGGTGATGAAAGTGTGTTTGCGTATCTTGACTGTATGGGTTTGCACAGTAACATAGAATTTTGTTTTTTGTTCCATAGTTAACGAAGTAGGCAAGGAACGTGTTTTTTGTTCCATAGTTAACAAAGTAGGTGATGAAAATGTGTTTTTGTTCCATAGAATCCTGCCTTTTATTGATAGTCGCTGGAATCTTGTTTTTTGTTCCATATTTTGAAATATTGATAGTTGCTGTTAACATAGGATCTTGTCTTTTACGAAGTTCCAATGTGTAATTGAATAGGCTTAATGACGTAATAATTAAATTAGTATCAGTTTGTACCAAGAAATCTCAGCAGCATTCGCTTGAGCCAATGGTTGGGAAATCACAAAATCCATTTGGGAAAAAGATGAAATCAAGAAAAATTAAAACTTGAGCAAACCTGCTGAATTGATGAGATTTCAGATTTGAAAAATTAAAACTTGAGCGAATGATGCAGGAAATGATGAGATTTCAATTTTTTTTTTTTAGTATAAGCAGGGATGAGATTTGGGTTTTAGTTTGTTTTGAAATTAAAGAAGTTGCTGAAAGTGTTAATTAATTAAGATGTTATTAGGTGTGGTAGGATGTATTTCTTATTAAGTGAAAGGCTAATGTGACAATCTATTATTAGATGTGTAAAACAAGGGTTTTACACCCCATCCTTACCAAATTCAGACTCTTTTATATATAAGTAAATTTATCATATTCTTTATTAAAAAAAAATAATAAAAAAAAAAAAACAGAAAAAAAAAACTACCTCATGAGCTATACAAAGCACAAGAATGTCTAAAGAATTACAATTAACAGATTGAATTAGCAAACTCGGTGGCAGTACCACTGTCACTAAGATCCAGAACAGTCAATCATTCAGCAAGAGATGAAAGCCTCAACTACCTATCATTAAAATAAATAAATAAAAAGAGATGAAAGCCTCAACTACACTTCCGAGCCTTCCACATGTTCAAAAAGGTACAGGGATTCCGCTCCCACCACAAAAGCCAATTAACTGCAAAAAATACTAAGCACATGGCCCCATTTCGCATAGGCAAAATCACAATAAAGTAACAAATGTTCCACTGATAAACAAATTTGGTTCCTATTATATTATATTCCCCACTACTCCTACATAAACAGCACCAGTATTATAACGTGATTCCTATCTAAGATCATCATTAGCCAAAAACTTCCCCCACACTACAAAGAAGAAGCTACCCACTTTGGGGCTTTGGCACAACAAATTCCTCTCAATGGGAAAGAGATCTCTCTTGGGGCTTGGCTTGCAGCACACCATAGTATGATCGCACATCGTACACCCCTGTACCTCGCAAACTCCATCTCATTCTATTTGGACCTATCCTCCTTCGTTTATTTGAATGCAATAATCTAATCCGGGAAACAACCAAATCCAACTCCCAGTCATTAAAACTGTTTATAAAGCAAACATCTTAGTATTTCTCTCTCCCTCAGTATTGCATTCCAAGTATGAAGCCACTAAAGTGTTCCGATCAACTACCAAACAGTACAAAGGTAGATCTCCACACCACTTATCAGTTATCATGCCAAAATCGTACACACTCTATTCCCCACCTCAAAATGCATAAATTCATCCTACCCTACAATGACACTCTTTCCATAAGCTACATCAAATCATCTATGATTTCTACAGTGACTTTCATTCTCCAACCACCCCCCATACACCCCATGCTTTAATGCAATGACCCATCCCCACAAATGAGTCTCTTCCTCCCCAAAACGCCATCACCATCATGCATTCACAATTTAAAGGTTCAGTTGAATCAACAAATTCTAGATTTCAATATGTTTTTCTATCTAATACGGGTACAATAAGTGTGACCTAGTGATCACCTACAGTGATGAAGCTTGTCCAACATAAAATCCAATGCAGCCAAAAAGGACAAAAGACAAAATTGCAAGTGTTCCTGTAACTAATTATACATCTAAAATATTTTTCATACATTTGATATTTGTGAAATTAACAAGCTACATTTGAGGTTTGTCATTGACAAAAGGGTAGACTAAATTTTTTGATATAAAGTCAAGGAAGAATATCGCTTCTGTTTTGACTAAGAAGGCTTAACTAATTATTTATCAAAATAAAAAATCCAGAACAAACAAGGAGGGGACTTTTGAAAGATCACTAAGACCAATACAAGGAAAAAAACTGAAAAAGCCGCCCTCGCCCCAATTTGGTTGGGGAAGCATTCATCTAACATTTGGAATTTAGTTCCGTAGTGTTTGATGTGGTGTATTTGAAGGGAACATAATTGGTGGACTTTTGAGGATTTAGATAGATCCGGTGACAAGTTGCTTGCCTTTTTTATTGGTTCACTTTTTGATTGGTCTAGGGCATGGGGACTCACATCTAGTGAATCTCTCCCTTTGATTCTTAGCTCTCTATTTCTTTGTAATTAGTTTCTTTTATTGGTTCCTGCTTTTCTCTATTTATTGTAATCTTTGATATGCTTTGTGCTTCTTTGCATAAAGTAGTTTTTGAATATACTTTTTTCTTACTTATCAAAAAAAAAAAAAGAGGAGGGGAAGAGGAGGAGGAGAGGGGGGGGGGGGGGGGGGGGGGGGTGGTGTGGGGAACAAAGGATAAAGGTTGTGGAAGAAATATTGTGCTCATCAAAAATAAGGATTACTAATGTCACATGCAAAGAATGAAGTGAGAAAAAGGTATAGGACTTGCCTTCAGCATAACTTTAATTGCCAACTCAACTTCCCATTCTTGCGACCATCTTCGAGGAGTTACATTTTTTAGTTCTCTTTCCCATGTCCAACCCCAAGCGTCAGCTAATGTATACATGTCTGACACATCAAACACCTTCCTTTTTCTCAGCTCCTTAAATGCCTCAAATATATCCTCAGGAAACCAGTCCTCATCATCATCGTCCTGCATCCATATACAGAACATATTCTAAGGTAAGATTACAGGTCCAAAGACAGATTGTGGTCCTATTCCACAGCTAGTGGAACCCTAATAACAAAAGCAAAAAATCAATATACAGAATTCCACACCTAGCATATGCTCTAAAATTTTTCCATTAAAGAATCAAAGCACATCCAACCAAGAAACCAGATATGAAAAAGACTATTATTATAATAATTTAAACATATTAGTGACATTGCTTAGATTGAGGAAACCTATCTAAGTGTACTTGCAGTAAGGCTAAGGAGAATCTGTGGATACAGGATTATCCAAAAGGAAGTATTAGGATTTGTGGTTTGAATTATGATTTGAAAAAAATTGAATTTTGATGGATGAAAGAAATTTGAAACATGGAAAACTACTTGCTAGAATTTTCTCGCAAAAATAAAAGGTTTTGCTTTTAATGACGTTAAGAGGATGATTTGCTATCTGGAAGGGTGGAAAATTTTAGGGTTTTGGCTTCAAAAGGAATAGAATGAACTAATTTGGGTTTATAAAAGAAGAAAGAAAGACACTAAGTCTAATATGACTTACAACTTAAAAAACTCAAATATTCCACTAATACATCCAATCTTCAGCGAATATTCATATTCATAGAAATTATAAAGCCAAAAAGACTAGCACTTCTACTTATCAAAAAAAAAAAGACTAGCATTTATTTTATTGATAAGTTCAAAAAGATTCATATTATATGTGAAAAATCACTAAAAATTTGTAAGTTAAGCAGTATTTTTGGACAGTGACCATTAATTCTGCTATACAAATTTCAGGCCTATATTGATTATCAGGAAAGGAAAAAAAAAAAAAAAAAAAAACAAAAACAAACTTCAGGTCTATATTCTTAGAGTGTACTTGGTTGGCTTTTTTTTCTTAATAAAAATTCTTACATTACTTATCCCAAAAAAAAAACATGCAACTCTTCCTGACTTTTATATCTTCTTGTGGAATGAAACAGTGGCATCAGGTTAAAAAATTAACCTATTGAGTTGATATCAGAAACTCCACCCCCAAAAAAAAAAGGAATAGTAAGAAATGAAACCATTACAGACTTTAATACCTCCACTGATATTCGAGAGGATCTTCTCCTCGACTTTTTGGATGAAGTAGTTGTTTGATCAGAATCTTTCAACAATTGAACTCCAATCATTTGAAGTGGCTTCTTGGCTTCAACCCCCTTATCCTTTACCCTGTCTCCATCTTGGCTCTCAGTCTGGTCTACGTCCTCCTCCTCATCAGTCTCATCATCCTCCACCTCTTTTGCAGCATCTTCTACATCAGCATCATCCAACACATCTGGAGGTTCTAATTTGCTCATGTCCAAAGGCTTCTCATGATCATCACTAAATCCTTCTCCAAGGAAGCGACGTTTCCAGAACTCTGTATTTCCTTCTTCAAGCTTGATCCGAGAAATTAGTTCATCAAGCTCTTCATCAACCTGCCAGATGAAAAAAATACAGATTGATATATGAGTATTCAGGAAATATGTATATGATTTAAGAGTAAATTAATAAGAGGAGATTAACCTCTTCTTCTTCCTCCTCAATGGGAGGAACCCATAGAGGCCGACCACGAGAGCGGTTTATTCTCCTTGCTTTTTGCACACGCTGGTAAAGAACATTTCTAGTTCCATCAGTTGGCAGACCTTGTGCTTCTAGTTCTTCCTTCAGTTCAGATACTATCATCTTACTAGCAGCCTTGGGTTTTAAAACATTCTGATCGGGACCTTTTATGATTTTCTTTAACCATTCCTCCACTCTTATATAATCAGATTCTGATGCATCCCCTAGAGCTGAAGGTCCTTCATTCTGTAAGGTTTTCAAAAGCTTTCGGTGGTGTTCCCTCAAATCCTCAATACATCTTTGCTTAAAGGAGGTTTCAATGGGATTAGAGTATATAAATCCAGCAACATCTGGATCTAGAGGAGTTTTCCCCCTTCTAGGTACCCATCGCTTGCGGTCACCAGTAAGCCCACCCTCTTCAATATACCTGATTCATGTGCAAAGACACTCAATACCTTACAGTAAAGTTATGATCAGGGCATGCACTAGACCAATGGTAAAACATGCCTGGAAAAAAAATGAAGAAATAAATTATCAAATGAAATATTTGAAGCAAAATAAAACGTCAAAAGACCCATCAATTTCTATTCAATATTTGAGTTATGATTCCACAAGCAACAGGTAAAGATGCTAGTTCATGAGAATAGGACTCATATAAACATGGAATAAAGGGTCTTTAATTGGGAAACTGGGAAAAATAATAGATACAATGACCAGAAGGAGAATAAACAAATTCACCCTTAAGTGGCTAGGTGAGAAATCTAGGGAAGTTGAACGTACAAGATATAAATTACAATATCCATAAAAAGATAAAAATAAAAATAGGGAAAGGATAATTGTAGATAAAATTCTTGAAGAATTGTTGAGGTTATGATGATAGAGGATAAAATTTTATTGATAAAACTTGATTTAAGAGAAGAGACAATTAACATAGTAACAGTGTATTTTCCTCAAATAGAGTTGGAAGAAAACATTAAGAAATAAATTTTAAATAAATGAATTGATGCATGTGTTACCAACTTGGATTTAAGTGGAGGAGACCTGAAGGATACTGTTGGAAAAGAGAGGGGGATTTGAATGCAGTAAGAAAGAATCAAGAAATGCCATTTTAGACTTCACAACCATAAGTGAATTGATATTGATGAACACTTTGATTCAAGAAGAGATTCACACACAAATTACCATCAAAAGTTGGACAATCATTAGCCAAACAGATTTCATCCTTACTCCAAAATTTGATAGTAAATGTTGTATAAATTCAAAGGTGATACAAAGAAAGAATGGAACCACATCATAAGCTGCTAGTACTAGATATTTGTATTAGAAGATGGAAAGAAGATACAGTAGATAGAGAACCCAAGAATTAGGTGGTGGAGCTTGAACAAAGGAGATATTTTAAACTGTACAAATTTCCATGGAATTAAGTTTCAGTCACATGATGAAACACTGGGAAAAAGTGATAGAACATAGATTAACATACAAAATAACAATATTGAAGAATCAATTTAGTTTCATGCCAAGATGGTCTACCATGAAAGCTATTTTGCTATTTAGAAGCCTAACGATGAAATATTGAGAAGATATTTGTCTATACAATATTCTTACATTTGTCTACATCTAAGTGGCAGAGAGACAAAATTTCTTAATATAATACAGATATAGATTAGAAACAATGCTGCTGTGCACAATAGGGGAACAGAGCATTCGGCAAATCTAAAAATAAGAAATCATAGAATGGAGGGCTAAAACTTATAACATAATACAAAATTGTATTAAAAAGACATGAAGGTCTCTTTTTTCATTGTGTTCATTCCTGAATATGTTTGATCTTTTACTTAGAGAGTTTGATACGTTGTTCCATGTATACTCCCTGTGTACTTGGTATTTTCATCAATGAAAATGTTGCTTAGCTCTAGTACGCAGGAACATACACTTTTTAGCTTGCAATTTACACTCAATGAAAAAACTAAAATAATAAATATCAATGTATAGACTCACAGCACTGTAGTAATATATTGATTATAAAGCAAACCTAGCAATGTAATCAATCTCATATCCAAGTTCAGCTTCTTCTTGAAGAGGTTCAATCCATGAGCTCACTAAAGACCGGTACTTCCTGCTCAAGATCATGGCTCGTGGAGGAATTGGTTGGTTATCTTTTGCCATAGCTTCTAAAGCTTCTAGCAACTCAACAATCCTGACTGGATTTAAACATGACTACTAGCTCAGAAACATTTCTTAGTGAGGTCGAATGAAGAAAAATCCAAAACGTAAGTAAAAAACACAGTGAAAAAATATGTATTGTTTGAACCTACCAGATTATTAAAGAGGAAGTAACCCCACAGCTGTAATAAACCTAAAAGCTAGAACAATAAACTATGGGTAGAAGCACTACAAACTAACATGAAAAAATGTATACTGAGTTTTAATTAATGATAGAATTTGAACAAAGATAATGACTACTAGAAGGTCCTAATATAACTTCTGGTGACATAACTTGTGATTCCATTGTAAACTAAGAATTAATTATTTTCTAAACAGAAACCTTCCAAGCTACTATGCTAGATCCTAAAGTAAAAACCTAAACAACAACGGCCAGCCTCATACATGGCTCAACTCAAATAGTCAAGCCCTCATTACATAAAAATTATTAGTCAAAATAATATTGTTATCAACAATTCAACATACAAACAGAGGATTAAATTATTTTGTAAGTTTGTAGCACATGTTGAAACAGCAAAATAGAGAGCTATTCCAATGCACACTGAGAAAGAAAAATAAGACTGGAGAGAAACTAGAAACCATGCCTCAAAATAAACACGCAACTCCATCATTAACATTTAATTTTTGTTATTACAATCAATCATGTTAGTGTAGGGGGTGCTTTATAAACATTGTCGGTTTACTTCCTTAAAGCATAAAAATTTGGAATAGATGGGTCCTAATATGGTGTCAAACTTTGGCTTGAGAGGTCACTTGTCCTACAAAATAAGCATGTGAAGTGACAGATTTAATCATCAATAATAATTCTGACACTCCTGAACACATGGGTTTTTGAACTTAAATGGGAAAAGACAAATTTTGGATAAAAAACCCTCTGCTATAAAACCATATTATTAACCATTAATCCTAAAAAGAAGAAATTATTACAAAATGGACCAAAAGAGTAGATCAGATTCACCAACATTAACGCTACCTATGTTTATAGACTTGAATAGATTTGATTGTCAAGTAAAATCTCTCCTACACGTAAGTCAAACCAATAATGAAACTTAAACATACTTAATTTCTATCTTATGTACACCCCCGGTGGACCTGGATTTTCTATTAATATAATTCCGTTATTTGGTCTATTGATCTCCCCTTGGAAGGAGGAACTTTTACTTGGTCTAATTCTCGAGAAGTCGCTTCGAAGGCTAGGCTGGATACATTTTTGTTCTCAGCAGATTGGGAGGATAAGTTTCCTACGGTTTGCCAGCGAAGAATGTCTAGGTTATTATCGGATCACTTTCCAACTGTCCTAGAGGGTGGTTCTTTTCATCGGGGCAAGATGCCTTTTAGATTTGAGAACATATGGCTTAAGGATGACGATTTTGTGGATAGGGTGCATTCTTGGTGGGAATCTTATCATTTTCAATGTGCTCCGAGTTTTTTTTTGGCAAACAAACTAAAGCTTTTGAAAATGATTTGAAAAAATAGAATGTGAAAGTGTTTGGAAATGTAGAAGAATGGGGGAAACAATTGTGAAGGGATCTTAGTGGACTGGAGACTATTGAGGAGAGTCGTGGACAAACGGAGGGGGAAAAGCTAGATTTGGAAAGAATTTGAGGTGAGCTAGAAAAAACTTCTTTTTTGGAAGAAATTTGTTGGAGGTAGAAATCTAGAGTGCTTTGTATTAGAAGGAGACAAGAATACTAAGGGCTCGTTTGGTAACGTTATTTTAGTAACGTTGTTTGTATTTTTTGGAAATACGTGTGAATGAAAAAGTGTGTGAAAATACGTGTAATGTTGTTTAAAAACTAAAAAATGTTGCTTAAAATGCCATACCAAACAGCCCCTAAATTTTTCCATCATATAGCCAATTCTCCCAGGAGGTTAAATTCCATAGATAGGCTTATGGTGGATGGAGAACTGTCCTCGGATCTGAAGGACATAGCAGAGTGCATTTCTCATTTCTATAGGCAGTTTGTTAAGAGAATGTGGTTAATAGACCTGTCCTTAATGACGTGGAATAAACTAGAATTTCTGAAGAAGATGCTATTTGGTTAGATAGGCTGTTTGACGAGGAAGAGGTGTATGGGATGCTTAATGGCTTTAATGGTGATAAGGCTCCTGACCCAGATGGGTTTTCCATGGCATTCTTCCAGTCTTGTTGGAGTGTTTTGAAGAAAGAGATTATGGAAGTCATTCAAAACTTCCATACTCAAGCTGTTTTTGAGAAGAGTCTTAATACTTCTTTTCGTTCCCTAAAAAGGTAGATGCTGTGGAAATCAAGGATTTTCGACCTATCAGTTTAGTTGGTGGGATTTACGAGCTTATTTCGAAGGTGTTAGCTAATCAGTTCCAAAGGGTGGCTCATGGGCGTATTTCAGATTCTCTTTTTTTTTAATAGATAATAAGAGTATTATTAAACAAACTGTAAAACTAAAGAAAGCAAATACAAGGTGTTCATGATGGTGAACACAAGGAAAAGCAACAAACAAACAAACAGCATCAAACAACAAGGAAAAACTTAAGGTGCAATACTAAGAGAAGAAATAAACTCCAAGATAGTGGAACAATCCGAGAAGCCCCAACACCTAGACCAATCAAATAGTCTTCTGGCATAGAGCTTGTAATTGAACCAAGGATTTCTCAGTATCCTCAAAACTAATAGGCCGAAAATCCTTAACAACAATAGCATTATTTTTCTTGGAAATTAGAGAGAGAAACGAGACATTTAAAGACCGTTCAAACAATGAGTACCTGTGAAAGTGCTCAAAAACAGCCATGACATCCACCTCCACCACACTCCAACATTTTTGAAAAAAAGCCATGGTGAAGAAATCTGGACCAGGTGCTTTATCCCGCTCCATCTCCATCAAAACCTGGGTAACCACTTCTTTTGAGAACTCCATCTCCAAGGACGACCTTTCATCCTCTCCAATGCAAGCAAAATCCAGTCCATCCACAGTTGGACGCCACATACCTGTCTCTGTGTAGAGATTTTGATAGAACTGAACCACCTGAGATTGTACAGCAGATCTGTCCTCATATAAGACACCATCTACCTCGATGCTTCTAATGTGATTAGCTCTTCTATGAGAATTTGCTAATCTGTGAAAGAACCAAGTGTTGTTATCTCCCTCCTTCACATACAGAGCACAAGACTTTTGTCTCCAAAATGTCTCTTCTAAGGCAGCTAATGTTGCAATATCACATTTAACCTATGTTCAGCGGGATTGTTCCACATTTGAGAGGCCCAACAGTTCTTCCTTAGCATCTAGACCCATTAATTCAAACAACAAACACTTCTTCCTAAATGCCAAATCTCCAAATTCCTCCTTATTACACTTCTTGAGGTCTTCTTTAAGAGCCTTTAATTTCTGAGCTAGAACAAGACTTGGGGAGCCCATAAAGCAATACCCCTCCCACCATTGTTTAACTCTCTCGACAAAACCCTCAACTTCGAGCCATATATTCTCAAACTTAAAAGCATAGCGACCCCTACCAACTCCACTAGCTTCCACCAAAAGCAAACAATGATCAAAAATAACACGAGGGAGCACCCTTAGACACATTCCCAAAATGATCCACCCAATCCACAGAAACCAGAGTCCTATCAATACGGGACATAGGTTGCGGCACAGCATCTCTAAACCAAGTGAAAGAAGCCCCATCCAATGGTAAATCCACTAGATAATTATTCTCAATAAAGTCCGAGAATGCAAACATGGTTGGGCTAAAAGACTCACAACCAAGCCTCTCACATGGGTATCTAATAATATTAAAATCACCAAGTAAGAAGCAAGCTGTGTTCCACCTGACACATACCCTGGACAGCTCCCCCCACAAAGCAGCCCTATGATGATTAGCATTGGGACCAAATAGAGAACTGACCAACGGAAACATCAATTTTCTCGACCATCCGTTTATCCCAAATCAGTAAAACCCCCCCAGATGTTTGAACTGCATCCAATACAGCCCAATCAATGAAGGGACTACCACATAAGCTCCGCACAAGAGCAGAATTTAAATAAGAAAGTTTAGTTTCCTGCAAACATACAACATCACATCTCCATTCCTTCAAAAGATTCTTACAAGCCTCCCTCTTTTGAGGGTTATTTAACCTCCTAACATTCCAAGAAAGAAGTCTTAAGGACATTTATAACTACCAATTGCCCCTAAACCAGTCAACGAACCTCTATTCCGAGAGTAAGTCCCATCATAGTTTACTGTAGATATCAAACCCCCCCCCCCCCCCCCCCCCCCCAAAATTCCCTAAGACCTTTCTGTCTCAGAATGCATTCATGAAAGGTAGGAAATTTTGGATTCCGTGTTAATTGCTTCTGAATGTATTGATAGTAGATTGAAGACACAGATTCCTAGGGTGTTGTGTAAGTTGGATGTAGGGAAGGCGCATGATCATGTGAATTGGAGTTTTTTAATGTATTTGTTGCAGCGTTGTGGGATTTTGGATACGTGGAGAAAATGGATTATATGTTGCATTTCAATTGTTAAATTTTCCATCTTGATTAATGGGAGTCTCTCGGATTTTTTTGGAAGCACTAGGGGAATTAGGCAAGGCGATCCTCTATCTCCGTTGCTCTTCGATGTTGTCATGGAGGCTTTAAGCCGTATGTTGGATGTGGCAGCAGCTACTGGACAGTTTTTCGAGTTTCTATATAGGTTCTACCCCTAGTACTTCAATGAGGGTGTCCCATCTTTTATTTGCAGATAACACTCTTATTTTTTGTAATGCTGACCCTAATCAGTTAGTTACTCTAAAGGAGATTCTGACTAGATTTGAGGAAGCTTTAGGTTTAAAAATTATCTTTGGGAAATCAGAATTGGTACCAGTTGGAGAGGTACACAATCTAGATGTGTTGGTGGGGCTGTTGGGTTGTAGGGATTCTTCCCTTCCTTTGAAATATTTGGGACTTCCCTTGGGCGTTAAATTCAAGGAGCTATCAATCTGGAATCCTATATTAGAGAAGAGGGAGCGAAGACTAGCAAGATGGAAGAGGCTTTATTTATCTAAAGGGGTAAGGTAACTCTTATTAAAAGTTCCCTCTCCTCCTTACCTACTTATTTCTTTTCCATTCTTCCTGTACTTGGGAAGGTTGCTAATTGCATGGAGAAGTTACAGAGAGATTTTCTTTGGAGTGGTAGTAGTGGGGATGCTAAATTACACCTGAAATGGGCTAAGGTTTGTAAGCCAATGCAGGTGTGGGGGCTAGGTATAAGACAATTGAGAAGTTTAACCTTGCCTTGCTGGGAAAATGGTTATGTAGGTATGATAGGTTATGTGTTGGTTTGGTGGGAGGATTCATTGGAATTTTCATTTTTGTCATTCACCACAGGATTGGGAGGAAGATTCTTTTGACAGATTTATGGACACAGTTTAATCTTTGAAAGTGCATGGAGTTGGCCCTGATAAGGTAATTTGGATGCCAGTAAGGAGTATTGAGGTTAGAGGTTTTTATCTTTCTTTCTATTCTCCTACTCTTTCTTTCCCTTGGAGGTTGGTGTGGCAATCGAAGGTTTCTCCAAAGGTGGCTTTCTTTTCATGTTCAGCTTCTTTAAGTAAGATTCTTACAACTGATAACCTTTGCAAAAGGCATATTATTGTTCTTTACTGGTGTTACATGTGTAAGAGATGTGGGGATTCGGTGGATCATCTTCTGTTTCATTTCCCTATAGCTTTTGAGTTGTGGTCTTTGGTGTTTTGCTTGTTTGGTCTTCATTGTGTTATGCCTCATAAGGTAATTAAGGTGTTTGAGTCTTGACAAGGTAAATTTGGACGACATTGCAATATAGAATTTTGGAGAATTGTGCCGCATTGCTTGATGTGGTGTATTTGGAGCGAATGAAATGCTAGATGCTTTGAGGGATGTGAACGGTCTTTACTAGAGATTAAGTCCTTTTTCTTACATACTCTCCTTGTTTGGAGTGTGGCATTGCCGCATTTTTCTTGTTTTTCCCTTCCTGTTTTACTTGATCATTGTAATTTTGGTTCTTGATTTATGCCCCCATCGTACATCCCCAATGTACTTGGGTTGGCTATTTTTTCTTAATAAAGTTTTATGTTACCTCTCAAAAAATATATAATTCCGTTATTTATCAAAAAAAAAAAAAATTCTATCTTATAAACCCTTAGTTTAAACACAAGCAAGCACATACAAGGCTAAGAGAAACTACTAGAAACCCTAGACTAAACTTAATCCTAATAAGCCTAATCTCCATTGCAGGCTGCACGTAAGAAAGTTGTTGGTTCAATTTTCATGAAGTTTTACTAAAACAGGGGTTTTTAGGTAAGTCCATATTTTCTAGAATGAACTGCACAAGAGACCCATGAGTCATATTTTTATGTTTTGAGTTCTTTTTCTATTTGGTTTAGAAGTTCATAATTAATTTTATTTCTTATTAGGAGTCTGATTCTTTCTAGGAAAATATTCTTTAGAAGTCCTAATCTTCTAGGAAACAATTTGGCAATTTAGTCAATAAAATTGAGATAGAGCTTTAAGGGTGTAATTGCCTTCATATTATTTGTTTCTAGTTCAATTTACTGTTTCAACGCCAAACAACCATCAAATTCCCTCAAGATCCAATCTTTATTCACCTAACCATATTTGAACCCTTCAACAATAAACCTCATTCAAGAATCCTTCAAGGTCATATAGGAATCCTAATATAGTGTCGAATTTATAAAGATCCAACATCAAAATTGGCATCAGAGCCCATTAAAGCTTATATACTCCATCAACCACTTAGGACAATGAAACACTTTTGGACTTGATTTATTTCATGTATGATCTAACAACTATCACGTAAGAGATGATAGAAAAGACTTGACAGACAGTTAGACACAATTTTAACATCTACAAACAATTTTAGGCATTGACACTCTCACTATTGCAAAATGGCATAAGTCTTTGAAGAAGTATCTTGCATGACAGTTTGGTTCCCATGCTACCTAGCTTATACAAATTAACTGCAGATTGGCATAACTTCTAGCCACCACTATTGCATAAATTTTAGGCTACAATTTATTCAAGCACGATTTTAGATTGCATGGTTCAAAATCTCTAGCCAATATGTATTGAAAGAAAGGAAGAAATCACATGATTAGAAATATGTATTACTGTTAAAACATAATATAGTATATGCACACCTTCTCGACATAAAGCCCGAAGATACAAGGATAGCGGATCCCCAAAGTTTCCTTCATTATGTAAAACTCTAGTTCCGCCTTCAAAGCGTTTAAGGGCACGAAAATGCCGAATAGCTTCTCTTACAACACAATACTTGGTAAAGCACTCCACCAACAGCCTGGACATGAAATGCATAATGTTATCTACCGATTATTGGAATTAGAAAAGAACAAGAGTTGAATTTAAGATAGTATCAAAAAATCTAAAACGCATACAGCTTTTAGTTCTATATTCATGTATTTCTAGGCAGACAAAAAGAAAATTTTGGCTCCATGTAGCAAAAGGCAGAGAGCAAAGAAAAATTATTTCAGAAAAACCAGTTGTGTAAATGCATATTTGGTCTCAAGAGCACCAGGAAAGATGAAGAAGCCACCTTAAATTAAGGTAAACTATATATGCATCTCCTGTCAAGAATTTTACGACAGTGGTTAGAGTCACAGCTTATGCTTTCCAAGATCACTTTGAATAAACAACACTATGCATTGTGCTTGTTGCTTATACTTTTTTTTACTTTGTCCAAGGTAGACAGAGAAAGCTTCATTGCCACCTCTCACCTAACCAAAGAACAATCATGCTATACCAGGTTACATGCAATTCTAATAACAGACCACTAATCACAGGCAAATAATTTGACCATTCTTGTATCTGAATTCAAAAATGCCCCACAGGTATTGCTAGAAAAGGAACTAGGAAAGGAAACTAGGATCCCTTCCCGAAAGGATTTGATGTATTTAAAGAAAGTCAGATATTAATTTAGGAATCCTATACTCCAAGAGTCAATCATTGATTATTGAAGGAAAAGAGTCAACTGTTATACCAACAGAATCAGGGTAACACCTTGACAACTTATATTATTGAACTCAATAATTCTAAACCTAATTAATGAACAATAACCATTTTTATGGAGCAAGCAAGCTCATCCATAACCAATATAAAGAGATATGGACTCATTTTTAATTGCATGATATTGACTATTATTATAGTCAAAGCTCATCGACTAACTATTATTGCAACAACTCAGTTGCAGTTTGTTCAAAGATACACATAATCGATGGCAACAAAAACCCTACTCAATGTTTATGTCTCAGGTAACAAGAGTTAACCTATTTCAAAAATAATAAGAACAACAACAATAAAAATTTATTAAACATGATCTCTAAGATAGGAAAAATACAAAATAATATAAATTTCACGTAAACAATTTACCTAAGTTTCAACTGAAAAAGGTTTCCTTAAGATTAAGATTCATAGAAAGAGGCTTGCTTACGCATGGGTCTTCACATTAGGCTGCAAACGCTTGTGGTCTTCAACCATCATTCCTAGTAACTCAGCAACATCTTGCACCCTACAAGTACGTTATAACGAAACCACAAGATAATGTATGTTATACATTAACTTGAAATTTTCAAGTTCAAAACATAGAAACTAAAGCAAGCCAATAAAGATAACTTTCTAGAGAATTTTTTTTTTTTTTTTTTTTGGATAAATATAACTTTCTAGAGAAAATACTCCTGAACTGTGCTTTTTCATGCAAAACTAAAGCATAGACGTCATTAATTGTCAATTAGATAATACAACAAGATTATATAATTTGCAGGTAGTTTTCTCACTCTCTCCTTTTTTTTCTTTTTCTTTTTTCCTTTCATGTAAAAGGATTGTGGAGATCTTTGTTTAAGAATTTTCATTCTTCAATAAAAACGATTGTTTTCATCTGCTAATCTTGAATCTCAGTATCTGATTTCGTATTAGCAATAAGAGTAGTGCTCCAGAGGCCTTGTAATTTCAACTAGCAGCAGCTAGCACCAAGCATTGTTGCAACAGGATCATCAATCAACATTTTTATTGTGGATATTATTGAGTTACTTTTCTTAATGGAAGGATATTCTTAAAGGCAATTACAATTTACAACATTCATAGTGGTCACATAATTATTTTGTATGATGGCTTATCTTAATTACTTGCTATGATGGCAACTTTTAATTACCATTACATATGTAAAACAAAATAAAACTAGTTCTGAGTTTTGACTTGACATAAAAATGAGATGGGACCCACCTGATAATTTGATTCGTCTTAGTGTTCCCTTTTTGACGATTATAATTTACTTGTATTCATATCCATTCATGCAAACCAAGCATTCTTCTTGGTAGACATGACTGTTGTGCCAGTCTATGAGTCTATGACCTTCTGCAAAATTGGCGGGGTAAACTATTATGCAGTAAGGGATTGTGCAGTGCCAAATGCCATGCCTATCTAGGAACTTTTGTCCAATCCAATTTAAAATCATGAACTATGTGTTAGATAGCCCCACGTCGCTCAAAACCAATAGCACTTATTGCTTACCAGTAAATTCGTACATGTAATAAATTCAGTAACTCTCCCCCTCTAAATTCATATATGACGTAAGAAAGAAAAAACATTTCTAACCAAGTGATACTTCTACCCTTTAAATTGGAAGGGATTTAGGGAGAAAATGGAAGGTTGGAGGATTCTGCAACAAGGGAAGGGTAGTAGGCAAACCACTGAGTATTTGTGCCATTGATAACCGGAAAATGAGAAGAAAAATGTTTAACGTGGTAAATTATATGACCTTCAACTGATTTACCCTTTTCTAAGAATATTCAAATTGGAGAATCCTAGAGAGGAATAAGCAATTGATAAAATGAATAGAATGAACAGTGAGGAATGAGCACGGTCAATGGCAGAACTAGAATTTTGTGAATGGGGGGCCAAAATAATAACAATATAAAATTGAACCAATTTAATGGTGTCATACATGAAATATGAAGAGTTTGGGGGGCTAACCATATTTCTTTTGAAAATTTTAGGAAAATTCAGGGGTAAAAATCTAATATTTGAGAAGTTTTGGGGGGGGGGGGGGGGGGGGGAGGGGTGCCAACCATATATTTTTTGAAGAATTTAGGAAATTTTAGGTGTAATATTATAATATTAGAAAAGTTTGGGGGGCTCTCTTCTAAGTGGGTCCGCCCTTGAGCACGGTCAAGCAAGATTGTCAAAATCGCGATCCGAATCGTAAAATCGCACGATTATATGATCCCACCTCAACAAAAATATTAAAATCGTAGCAGGATCGCAAAAATGTTAGGATCGTAGGTAGGATCGTGTAAGATCGTATAGGATCGTAGGATTGTATGGGATCCTATCGATCCTACCATTTGGCTTCTTCTTTTCTTTTTCTTTTTTTCTTTTTTTAAGTGGGCTTCATTTGGGTCATTTGGGTAAGTCCAGTATGATAATCCACGGTCCACCTAAAGGTCCTAAACCCACAAGCCCATCAGAACCCAATAATAAATTGAACCAAATTTACCCCTATCTTAACATTAACTCTCAAAAAAACCTTTAGTATTAAGTTAAACATTTTCAAAACCTAAATATTTTAGAAACACTAAGCTCCAGCAGACCAGCACCTCTATCCCGTGCCTCCACAGTGCTCTGTCAAAAACCCAACCCCTCTCAACCCTCTGAATGGTGAGCCATCGCTGCCTTTAAGCTTTCTTAAGTTTAATGTTTTAAAAAACAAAACCTAAAATATTTAGAAACATTCAGTGCTAGCACCCCAGTCGGCGCCTCCTCAATCCTCTGTCAAAAACCCAGCACCTCTAGCCCTCTCAATGATGTTGCCGTGAGCCATCCCAACGCTGCCTTTAAGCTTTCTGGTAATTTTTTTTGGTAGTTAGTAGTTTATCATTTATTTGTACTTTGATAGCTTGATTCCAGATTGTTGTGTTGTGTATATGATTTTGACAAAGCTTTTAAGGTTTTTATTTTTCTATTTTGTTAACTAAATTAAGTAAAATTTGAAAAATTATGAAGCAGGATCTTCAGTATTTGATTCTTTGAGAAATATTAGAAAACACAATTAGTTGTTTAGAATTGCACACAACCTGTTAGATGAATTTTCTGTGTGATTTTTTGAGCATGCTCTGTATCTTTGTGTCTTTTTTTACAGCTCTAGTACAAATATACAATGTCTACTTTGGTTAGAAAGAAAATTAAGCGAAAAAATGCACCAGGAAATAAGTCTGACCTGGGATGGGAACATGGTGTTGAAGTAGGTTCAAGGCAAGTTCAATGTAATTATTGTAAAGAAATTCATAGTGGGGGTATATATCGGCTGAAGCATCATTTAGCTGGGACTAGGAAAAATGTTTCAGCTTGTCCTAGTGTGCCAAAAAAGGTGAGGGAAAAATTTGTGGCTCTTTTGTATGCCCAAGCTGAAGCATCTATAAAAAAGAAAAGGTGGTATACTATAGAAGAAAAGGATGATGGCAGTGATGATGAATTAGTTGAAGTACAACAACTAAATTCATCAAAATGGAGGGGCAGACACATAGGCTCCATGGATAAGTTTGTTACAAAAAAAAAACAAGCAAGTAACAATGAATCGTGTGTTTAAAAAAGGAGAACGTGATCTAGTGATCCAACAAATTGCTAGATTCTTCTACACTAGTGCCATCTCTTTTAATTGTGTCAAAAATCCGGAGTTTCTACAAATGATTGATATGATTTCAAGATTTAGAATTGGCCTCAAGCCTCCTTCCTATCATGAGATTAGGGAGACATGCTTGAAGAAAGAGGTAGATTTTACACAACAAATGCTTGAAGAATATAAGGTTGAATGGAAAAAAACAGGTTGTTCAATTATGTCTGATGGCTGGTCTGATAAGAAAAGGAGATCCATCTGTAATTTTTTGGTAAATAGTCCCAAAGGAACCATTTTCCTATACTCTATAGACACATCTGACATATCTAAAACAGCTGAAAAAGTTTTTCAAATGTTAGATGAAGTTGTGGATAGGGTTGGAGAGGAGAATGTTGTACAATTGGTGACTGACAATGCTGCAAACTACAAACTAGCTGGAGAGATGTTGATGCAGAAGAGAAAGTACTTGTTTTGGACTCCATGTGCTGCCCATTGCTTGGATTTGATGCTTGAGGATTTTGAAAAAAAGATTGAGGACCATAAGTACACAATTGCAAAGGGGAAGAAGATTACAACGTACATATATTCTAGAGCTATGCTTTTAAATTGGTTGAGGGATTTCACTAAAGGGAGGGAATTGATTAGACCTGCTGCTACTAGATTTGTAACATCATTTTTGACATTGTCATGCCTTAATGAGTTCAAAGGAGAATTGATGACAATGTTTTCTTCTGAACAATGGAGGTGTAGTAAATTTGCAAAAACAAAAGAAGGGAAAAGAATTCATGCCATAGTTATGGATAACAACGGCTTCTGGCGACTTGTTGTCAAATGCTTGAAGGCTGCAATACCCCTTTTAAAGGTACTTCGCATGGTTGACTCTGATACACCTCCAATGGGATTCATTTATCTAGAAATGGAAAAAGCAAAAGAAGAAATACAAAAAAATTTCAATAATGTTCAAAAGAGGTAACCATTTTATTTATATCTTCCTTAAATTTACATTTGTTTTTAATTCATTAGCTTATTAAATATAGTTTTTTTTTTTTTTTAATATAATATCCACTATTTTAAATTGTAGTCACAAAGAGATATGGGATATTATTGATGATTGATGGGAAATGCAACTTCATAGGCCTTTGCGGGATACTATTTGAACCCTTCTATTCATTATGATCCTTCTTTTGATCCGAGTTCAGATATTAAATTAGGACTGTATACGTGTCTTCAACGAATGGTTCCAGAAGTTAGTGATAGGAAAAAGATAGATGTCCAACTTGAAAAATTCAAACAAGCAAAGGGACTCTTTGGTATTGAAGCTGCCATACTAGCCAGAAATACTAAACAGCCAGGTAACAATTTTGTTTTTCATTTTTTGTTTTACATTCAAATTCATCTTTATTAGTTGTAGATTATATTCTTAAGACTAAGATATTATAATTCATATATGTATCAGCTAAGTGGTGGGACTCATATGGAGATGACTGTCCTAAATTGAAAAAATCTGCTATAAGAACATTGAGCTTAACATGTAGCTCATCTGGTTGTGAAAGAAATTGGAGTGCTTTTGAAATGGTAGGACCAAATGACTTTGGTATATTATGACAAGATGATTTTCCATTTTCTTTCCTAGTAAAAGTTTGTTTCTTCCCCCCTCCCCTCT
>JAVFWQ010000030.1:0-37500 GCA_032727855.1 Quercus ilex subsp. ballota
CTAAACCTAGCCTCATCACAAATTTAGAATTGATATTACTCAAATAATTGATAGGCACATTCGAATACATGGCTATATAATCTCAAAAAAAAGAAAAAGGAAAAAAAAAGAAAAGAATACATAGCCATATAAATTGTATTTTGATATAATCTCAAATTCTCACAAGAAAAAACCACCAAAATGTATCAACTAATTTGGATGGATTATAAAATGTGGGCTCGGACAAATTTGTTTTTCCTCAATTTTCAATCATTTTCTTTTTTCCCTTGTCAACCAAATAGGACACTACAAGAAACTTGATGTGTTTCGACTCACTTTTTTTGAAGGTTTACAAAATTCCCTGGAAATAAACGCTAAATGATGAACACGCTTGATATAAAGCAACCTTATTTCATGGTTCACAATTTTTTAGAAGAATCGTCAAAATAAATTGCTCCATACAAGAATTGTTTCAAGGTTGCATAGGTGTTGAAATTTTTGTTTCGAGTGTAATGTAGGCCATCAAAATTTCTTTTTTGAGGGAATTTGTTTCAAAGGTTATCAAGGGTTATCCAGAGCCTCAAAATAATATTTTTTGAGGGCCTTTCATACTTTTTCCAAGTGTTTCGGCCCTCTAAAAAAAAAAAAAAACCAACTTTTTTGTAGTGAGAAGAAGCTACATTTCCTTCCTAGGCTTCATTTTCTATTTGTTTTTAGACCCCTTAAAACACAACTGAATTAACCTAGTTAATTAGCCAAGTTATTACTTAGTCCAAATTTCAGATCTAGGTTAACACAATCATATAATCATATCAATGTAAAGTGTGGAATATAAAGAACACAAAGATAAGATGACCCAAGAAAACCAAACCGGTAAAAAACCTGGGGAGGATTTAACCTAGCTATCATCAAGGTAAATCTGAATCCATTATGAAAGAATCAAAGTTTTACAATAGCGACTTAGACCACTAACATCTTATTGCTACCCACCAGTAAAAAACTTACTGACACGACCTCGTGCAAGCTCCGAGACCACAGACTTCTTTCTTGGATTCTCCAGCAAGTACAAGCACTCCCGCTTGCGTATCTTTAAGCTCTTTAGTGCAGCAACTGAATGATCATCAAGCTATCAATGAAATCTCCTTCTTGATAATCCTAAGCATGTGTGAAGGCAACCACCTCTCAAATCTCACAAGAGATTCACACACACAGCAAATAGAGCAACCTTTAGAGAGCTTTTAGGTACAAAACCCTAAATACAAAAAGAGGCATAAGATGCACTCTAATCTCTCTAAAAAGCTTACAAAAACGTTTTAGGGTTTCCCTTATATATAGAAGTGTTTTACTTGAACCCCAAGACGTTTAAATAAAGTTTGGGTTGAACTGGAATTCTGCAGAAAAATAAATCTGCACGTGGTTCGATCGATCGAGTCTAATTTTCGATCGATCGAGCCTTGCAGATTTAGTCCAATAAATTCTACAATCACTTGATTCCAATTTTACAAATAAACATACTTTGAACAAACCTAAACCTAGACTCTATGTTTTGATCATGGTTTGCCAACATAATACAAATTGAAGTTCTAATACATTAGTTCCTAAAGTCTTAGAACCTAACATTTTCTTTCATCTTTTGCCCGTTCCAAACTCAATGTAAGAATGACAACATACAGTGTGGATTTCATGAAAACAAGTATTACCGGGCATTCTTTTTCAACGTACCTTTTTAATTTTTAGAATCCTTTTTCAACATAGGCAATAGATAAGAACTTTATTAATGAACTAATAATTTTATGGGAAGAACTCCAATCCAACTGAATCTACTCATTCCTACTAATTTTTATTTAGAGGTAAGATACGATATATTTAAAAATCAATGAATGTCATGTGTTGCATGTTCAGCTAAAAATGAAAGGGAATTATATGGAATCCTCTTACATAAATTATTGTTATGATTGCTATCAGTGGTGTATGTACACAATTCGTTAATAATTAAAGGGAAAATACTTGTACTAGAAATCATGACCTACTATATCAACTACTATCTTCATCAAGATGTTGTTGATTAAAAAAAATTATTCAGTAAGAGACTCAGAGCTAAGATGACAAGAATGAGAATGTGTGGCAGCACACGAAGGGCTATTGGGCCGCGGTCTAGTAAAATTTGAACTTGAAGCAAGGGGAGCAAATCACTTTCAAATTTTGACAATGCAAGCCCATCGAATGGGCTTGAACCCGAATAAGATGACTAAATTAGGGAACAAGTTTGATGAGGTTTTTTGCTAAACAGTTTGATGAAGTTTATATATGTAACACTATCATATATCATATCACATACTTAGGATAGTTTATTATAGATAAAAACTTTATTGTTTAAGTTGCAAGAAATTTAATATTTATTTTGATTTTTATTATAATTTTGTGTTTTAACATAGTGTAACTTACCCATTACACTTGATAATATCAATAGAATATTTTATTTCTTACACATATATATTTTTAATTAATCCATGCATCAGACAAGGATATTACTACTAGTTAATATAAAATTTTATAATTTTATTTAAACCTTAGAGTTTCTAGTAAGTTTCCTTTAAACCTAAAAGTTTGAAATAAATTTCATGTAAACCAATTAAACACATGATGTTTAATGGGATTAACCAAAAATTAGAACACATTATATAAGAAATATTTTATACAACTATAGGATCAGAAAGTGAGAATGATCAACATTTGTGAGTAAATGAGAAGAATGTGTATTAACTAATGTATATAGGCAAGTGTTCCAGTTATCTTTGTTTGAGACATTGCACTTCAAAAGGTTTTTTCAAATTTGAGCCATTCACTCTCCAATAGGGCACCGTGTCCTTCCATTTGATTCACTCTCCAATAGGGCACCGTGTCCTTCCATTTGATTCTTGTGTTGCCTTGTTTTTTGTCATTCAACACACTTCTTCACAGCTTTATATTGGTCTCAGGCTCTCAGCCCTAACAAAATTAAGTGAAGCCTATGTAAAATTCCCCGAAACCCCCTCAAATTGATGGTGGTAAATTTATCTGTCTCTCTAGCACTATGTATATTATCAAATCCAAGAAATAATAGTTTCAACCGTGAAATGGAGAAAATCATATTCCCCTTTAGTAGTTTGGTCCTCTTAATTCAAAATTTGGCCAATGATTTTGAATTCTACTTTGGCCAAAATTTGGCACTCTTAATTCTACTTTTAAGAATTCTTATGTTCACATTTGGACTATTTGCCATTTGAATACATAAATTTCTTCAAAAAGTACGAAAACAATTTATTTTACAAATGGATAAGGTCTACGAAATTGGAGGTATCAATATTTCCATAGGATAAGGATTGGAGGATGGATAGTTGATGTTTTTTGTTCTACTTCAATAGCCAATTCTTCTTAGCACTAGGTCTGTTCAAGATTCGACCAATACTAATGAAACTAGTTGGCACTGAACCGATCCAATCCGACCAATACAAAGCTCCATTGTAAGTGTTTGATGTGATGGTTGGTAGAGATTTAGGCATACCGAAGGCGGCCGGTGGGCAATCGGCGGCTATTTTGAACTCCAACAAGAAACCGCACTGCGCCGGTGTGTATATATATTTTTTTGCTATAATTTAACATATGTATAATTTATATATAGAAGGTGTGAAAGTGCGAGTTTGAGAGAGGCAAGGAAGAAGAAGGAGAACTGGCGTTAGAGAGATATTGGGTATTAGGAAACTTTACGGTTTTTACAAATTTTAAATCTAATACCAAAACGACGTCATTTGAACCTGTATTAATTTTAATATCAATTCCAAAAAATGTCATTTTGGTATCAAATTAAAAAAAGAAAAAAAAACCTAAAACAACGTCATTTCAATTACAAACCCTAAATATATCTAGATCCCCATTTTAGTTCCCCACCTCTCTCTCTCGTTAATAATTCTCGCCTAGGCTCCTAGCAACGTCTTCGCCTCTCCTCACTCTCTCCCCCTACCTATCAACCTCATCCACTTGCTCCTAGCAGGCTTTGACTTTTGATGCTCCTCCTTGCAATGCTTTCTATCAAGTTTGTTTATGTAATTTTTTGTTTTCGATAGTTTTGTTTTTATCTTTTATGGCTTAGGTTTAGTCTAGTTTTCTTTTTTGAGATTTGAAAGAAGACATTTTTTTAGAGAGATTGTGAATTTGTTTGTTTTATTTTGTGTTTTTTTTTTTTTTTGGAATATTCGGGCTATTTAATAATTATGATGTGGTTTGGGAGAGTTAACTGCATTGTATTTGGTTCCAGAGTAAATGAAGAAATTAACCAAACTAACTACACTTTGTGTAGATTGGACCCTGCTCCTCCACTGGTGAGGTGCGGTCAAGCATGAGGGGAAACTACACCCCATAGGTGTCGTGCAAAAAATACTCCTATAACTAACCGCACCGCACCATGCACAAGTCTACTTAAGACCATGATGCCCTTGAGAAGTTCCAACCTATATTAAAATATATGGAAAAAATGCCAAGACACCCCTTGGACTTTAGGGTGGTGGTCATTACACTCTTTAAACTTTTATTTTAGCCAATTTAGTCATTGATGTTTGCACAAGTGCCAAATAGAGGCATTTGTTAGACTGCCGTTTAAAGAGAAGTTAGTCACTCGCGTGATACACACGTGTAAATAAAAAAAAAAAAATCCAATTGCACCGTTTGGGAGAGAGAAACCAGAGAGAAGCCGAGAGGAGAGAGAGTATCTTTCAAGTCTCATCCAAGTTGTAGAGTCACCGGAGTTCGAACTACCGCTGCCAATCTGGCCTTTGGAGTCGCTGGCTCTGCTATTCGTGGTACTGACGTTCGATAGCTACTACTGGTTGAACTCATAGTTGATCTAGATTTTTGGGTTTTTTTTTTTCTCCAATCTTTTCTTTCATTTTCTCGGCAAACTAACAGCCCTTTGATTTCATATATATAAATATATATATATATATATATATTTTTTTTTTTTTCTCAGAAAACAATCAAGCGTTTGATTAACCTTGATGATGATCTGGTCAAAAAAAGAAAAAAAAAAGATCTGTATCTAATGGATTTGTTTCAATTTGTCAAATAATCAAGCGTTTGCTTTCTCAGTGACGTTAATTTGTTTCAATTTGTCTCTATGTCCGTTTAATCTTTAGAGTTCGTAATGATCGTTAGCATGATTTCGTTAGATTGATTTTATTTGCATTTGGGTTGTGTTTTGGGTTTATTATTCCAAATATGAATCTCATATCTGTACTTTAGCGGTTAATTGGAACTTACTGGTTGAAAAGTTAGATAATACACGTGCTTGATCTTTAATTGTTTTGAGTTAGATAATGGAAATTGTTATTTTCAATGCTTTAGTTTGTGTTTTTTTTTTTTTAATGCTTCAGCCGTTTGATAATAAACCGCAATCTAACAGATGACTCTACTTGGCACTTGTGCAAAGTTTAAGGACTAAATTGGCCAAATTAAAAGTTTAAGGGTGTAATGAGCATCAACTCAAAGTTCAAGGGGTGCCTTGATATTTTTCTCAAAATATATCAATAAAGTTCCAAAGCCTAGAAACCAAGACCAGCTCATGTAAATTTCTATTCCACACCCCAACCTTCAAAGCCGGGGGGCCTAACATAATTTGGGGCCTAAAACGAAAACTCTATGTAGGGCTTTTAATGTGTAAATATTTATTAAACAAAATTATTTATTATTAATCAAATTAAGGTTATTTTGATACGTTAAATACATAATTTGATGAATAATACCAACTAAACTAATGTTAATTTCATATAGATAATTGAATATCTTAGTTAAACTATAAATATTAATAAAAAGAAATAAGAATATATTACGATTAAAAAAGATGCTTTATTTTGGATATATGACAATGCATAGTTAAGTAAAGCTGTAATCTAATTTTTATTTTTATATCTTGTTTTTAAGAGAGAGAGAGAGAGATATTATTTGGTGAGTGGCTTTGTAAGATATTAGTTTACAAAAATTAAAGTCTCAAACTATTAGGGGAGACTAATCTATAATTGATAATTTAACACATTTACAACATCTTTTTGAAACATTTTAGGGTTTCAATTGGGTTAAGGTTCTATTGGTTTCGTATTTTGAGAGTTTTAGGATCCATTTGGATAGAACTTATTTTGCAAAAACTGAAAACTGAAAACTGAAAACTGAAACACTGTAGCAAAATAATTTTTAAATGTGTGAATAGTGCCGTGAGACCCATTTTTAATGAAAAAGTTGTTGAAAAGTGTAATTTGTGGGACCCGTAAATAATGCACGGGTGCACTGTTCACTGCTGACTTAGTCAAAAGGTGCGGTTGAAGCAAAAAAAAAAAAAAAAAAAAATTTGAAAATGCGTGAAAACATAAAATGTAGCCGTGGACGTGGTATCCAAACCCACACTTAATAGATGAAAAAGAAAAATGCGCTAATTAAAAGTATTATAAAATATTCAAAATATAATATGACATTGACTCTCATTGATGAACTTCATCAATTTAACTAATGAATACTTATCACTTTTTTGTAATTAATAACATGGCAATTTGTAAGCCAATAGTAAAATTTGTAATATCCTTAACATCACTAATAAAAAAAAAATGAATAACCTTTTAAAAAATATATATAATTTTATAAAAATTTGGGCATTTAACCAAGAGAAGTGGAGTCTTTTTCTTTCGAGGAAATTTTGTTTTTAGGTGGGGCCTTAGGCCTAGGCCTAGGCCTTGGGCCGGCCCTGTTCAAAGCCCCTATTTTTTTAAGTAACAAGTTTTGTTAGAAACTTAGAATAACCTTCAAAGCCCAAATGGAAGTTCAAGAAATTAAATACTGGATTATACTCCAAATTTTAAGCTTCAAAACAAGCACACACAAACAACAAAGGCCCTTATTGTATTTCAAATTTTCACCTAACTAGTTTCTCCCAATATTCATTCTCCCACATACCTACTTCTCTCATTATATTTTATTTTCTTTGATGAAGTGGCTTCAATAGTTGGAACTTGGAAGATCATAAAGGACGAGGCATTGTGCATGGAAGTGTATCCCTAGGGCATTTCACCATGGACTCCACCATGAAATTCTTTAACTTCCGAAATTTATAACCCTCTAGACATGCCATTGTTTCTGAACAGACCTCAAACGCTCCAGGAGGAATTGTTGGTTCAAATTTCAAGAGATTTGCATATTCACTTAACAAGTGAAACATGTAGTCGTAAACAAAGTCCATTTTAAGGTCCTCTTGAATGAATTTGCTTCCTGCCTCTCCAATTTCCTGTGCCTGAAATAAAAGTGTTGGAGGAGATAGAATCGTGAAGAAAAACAATTGAATAAAGAAATAAATAAATTTGAAGCATGTCCAACACCAAATAAGAAACATATATAATGCATGTTGGGTCCCATTGTTGACTGTCACATTGCTTATAAGCTTACGTATCAATGAATGTAATATGTACAACTTTAATAACATAATAAATAACGGTGATGTTAAAGATACTACAAATTTTACTCTATAAGTTTTATAAATTAATGAGTCATAAATCATAGAAAATGGAAATTAAGACATTTATTTGGGTTAAATTACTGATATGGTCATCAAATTATGTGATAAAGTTTAATCTGGTCCCTTGAGTTAAGGGTCGCCAATGGGCCGGCCTGACCCATTTTTACTTGGCCCATAGGCACAATGGGCTGGGTATAATGGACTATTAACTAGTTAACGGGTCAGGTCGGGCTGAACCAAGAGAGAAAACCTCAGCCCATGACCCTACCCATGGGCAATGCCCACTTTGTCTTTAGCGAGCTGGGCTATCGAGTTGGGCCTAATGGGCTACCCATAGGCTTGTGTTAGCATATTATTTTATTATTTTTATAAGGAAAGAATAAATTTTTTATAAGAGAATAATCAATTTATTTTTTTAAAGGAAAGGATTAAAGAATTTAATACTTAATTACAAATTTTTTTATAGTCAAATCTATTTAATTTTTTGTTTTGTTGATGGAATCCTATTTATTTATTTTTATTAAGGCTTTAAATAATTTTTTTATTTTTATCTTTAATAAAAAAATGTCAAATGGTTAATTCAAATTTGCTAGACTACTAGAAAAATATATATTTAGTAAACTAAGTTTAGCACAATTACTTTGAGTATCTTAATAGTTGAGGGAGTTTTCTTAAGAAATTCCTCAATAATATCTCAAGATCAACCCGTCGTACACTTCCTATATATTTTTGTTATGAATTATGAGTTATTAGGCTGGGCCAATGGGTTAGGTCAAAGGGCTGGGCAACGGGTTGGGCTACTGGGCTAGCCCACCGGGTACCCATGGACATAAAAACTAGCCCATGGCCTCACCCACTAGGTTAGTGGACTACCCATGGGCCTCAATAACAATGGGCCGGGCTGCCCATTAGCCCGATGGGCCGTCGGGTTTCTAAGTCGGGCTGTGAGCCGTGGGCTAATTGATGACCCTTACCTTAAGTGTTAGTTGTGTCAATTTAATCCCCCAACTATTAGTTGAATCAACTTAGTCCCTTAAGTTTCAGTATCAAGTAAATATCATTATGAAACTTCTCTTCTTTAAAATCTTAATGAGATTGACAAAATTAGTTAATCTAGCAAATAGAGCATAAGTTAAAAGATATCTATAGAAAGTGTGAAAATTCTAAAGCTAAATCAGCTTTCAACTATTAATTACGTTAAAATTTAAATGGGAGACATAAGGATGACATTGTGACTTGATTTTGAAAGTTGAATTATTACGTTGACACAATTTATAGTTGAGGGATAATAGATGAAGGATTAGTAAAATTGATAGTAGTTTTTGTTAGGTTATAAATATTTAGGATTAAATGTTTAGATTCTTATTTTGTGTATGTTGGCAAATCGAGAACAAAAACATGTCTAGATTAGGTGTTAGACATTACTCATGATTATACAAATCAAGATTCAAGAACATTCAAGTTGTAGAAAGGAGAGTTTAAGTTTTGTGAAGCTTGACCGATCAAAAATTAGACTCGACCGATCGAAAATCACAGAAAAGGTAATTTTGCAGATTTTAAACCACGCCCAAGCCCACGAAAACGTTTAGGGTTTCGGTCCAACACTTCTAAGTATAAAAGGAAAACCCCAACTATGTTTTGAAGACTCTTGGAAAACTTGTGAGTTACTCTTGTGAGATCTATGAGGTTTCTGTAACCTTCTAACTCTACAAGTGTCTACCAGAATGAGATTTATAATCAAGTGCTAGTGGAATCAAGTTGTTGCTACAAGATCAACAACGATTGGTGATCAGAAATCTTTGAGTGGGATCTCAAAGTCATAAGCATGAGAGCTTGTGTTCAACAAATCCAAGAGAGAAAAGTCTGTGGAGTCGGAGCTGCACATGGTCGTGTTAATAAGTTCTATTGGAGGTAGCATTAGGCTTAGGAGTTAAACCTTTTGTAAACTTCAATTCTTTCTAGTAGATTTGATCACCTTAAGGATAGTTAGGTCAAATCCTCCTCAAGTTTTTACCTTGAAACATTTAGTTTCATTGGTTTTCCTGGGTGATTATATCATTATGTCTTTTACTTTTCTGCTGTACATGATATGATATACTATTGTTTAATCTAGATCTAATAATTAATCTTAGTAACTACTTGGCTAATTCACTAGTTGTAAACAATTTATTTTAAAGGGGTCTAGACAAACAAACAGTTTTAATATTTTTCAATTAGTTTTTTGTGATTAGTGATACATCAATAATTTGTAAGGTTTATGTAGTAAATTTTGTAGCATCCTTATCATTACTCTTTCAAAATTGTATAGCACTAGTCTACTATGTCGTGCTATTTCTCTAAGGAAAAATAGAAAATTAACAAAAACAATTAAAACCATTTTGAGAAGGCTTTTAAACAGTGCATTTCTATATAAGTGTTCTGCATTGGTTTATGTTTTTCAAAATTCAAGAAAAGAGAACTGTTTTAGGAAAAGAAAGCCACCACACATGCATGTCCACATGTGGCTAAATTTGGTTGTGTCAAGAGGGGAAGAGAGTAAGAGAGGTTTACTTTGTCGGTGTGATAATTGCCCCATTCGACAGCAAGCTTAAGATCTCTGCATGTATTATTAGTTATTTTGATGGGCCAGTAGTGTTGCATGGGCACCAAGCTTCTTGTGAAAAAGTCATGGTATTGAGGCATCAATAGCAAGGTCATGGAATTGCAAGCTAGAATGTACTTTTCACTCACTGACCACGTCTTTCCTTCTATGTAAATTTTATATCTTCAGATGAAAAAGCCAAACAAAACAGAAAATAATGTCATTAATAACACTATGAATGTATTATGACATATTTCAATGGAAATTATAAGAAAAATGAAGAAATAAATTGTTGAGAAAATTAAAGAAGTGCAATATTTACCTATGGGTGCATTGGTCTTCTAGTTTTGAGTTCTTGAATCCTTGTTTAGATTCTTTTTCCCAATCCTGAATACAGATAAAATAGTTGAAATAAATATGTTCCAAATTTCTCTCAAAAGCCTGTCTGCCTAGTACTTTTTTCCTATGGGTCCGTTTGGATACAGCTGAAAACTGAAACTGAAAACTGAAAAATATTGTAGCAAAATAATTTTTAAATGTGTAAATAGTACCATGGGATCCATTTTTAATAAAAAAGTTGCTAAAAAGTGAAATTTGTGGGTCCGTGAACAGTGACGAATACACTGTTCACGGTTGAAAAAGTCAGCCTTTACGGCTGAAAGCAAAAAAAAAAAAAAATGGCTGAAATGCGTTTTGCGCCAGACATGGACGCAAAACGCGCAAGCCAAACGAGCACTATATGTTTCTTTCAGACTATCTCTTCTAAGGAGGGGGGGGGGGGGGGGGGGAACAATATTTCTACTTCCAAAATAGGATCAAACAAGATCTTTGCATAATTTCCACGTATGAAATTAAGCACAATTTCACAAAGAAATAGTTCACTTGTTTCTCGATAAGAGCTCAATATCATTTAATAAACAAATGACCCCTCAGCTACTTATTGTTTGAAGAAACCTTCCACTTCAATGGGTATTTTTTTTTCATGAAAAGCAATGATGAGATAAGTAATCTAGTTTTTCATTAAGATAATTACATGTGTTTTTCACAATTTTGACAATCAAACATGTCAATGATGTCAGGGCTGGCCCACCAACCCTAGACCTAGGGCCCCTACTAGAGAAAGCCCCCCCCCCCCCCCCCCCCCCCCAAAAAAAAGAGGGGGCATAAGTTTTTTTTTTTAATATATATATATATATATATGAATTGTTACTTTTTCCCCCCTCTAATTTTAAGAATGCTTGTGAAATTGAGTGATGTTATAAATATTGCAAATTTTACTTCAGAGAGCTTACAAATTTTAGTGTCACCATTACAAGAAGTAATCCAAATATTCATTTATTATCTTGTTGAAGTGGAACCATTCACATTCTTTTCTATATCAATTTGTAAGATTTTTGTAATAAAATTTGTGATAGCTATTAACATTTTCCCAAAATAAATATAGATTAATATAAATCCAACCAAATCACCGCCAAGTGAATAAAAATTGCTAAATGACCACAAATTTTATTACAAAAAAAATTTCAAAATAATGTGGCAAAAATGTGATTGGTGTTGTTGAAACAGTGTAATAAATGAATTTGAATTAATTAATTTTTCTAATTGATGACGCGTCATTTTGTAAGCATCACTCAAGTGAATTAATCATACTAAAAGTAAGAATAATGGGTTGTTAATAAAAATTTGTAATATAAAACATTTGCTAATTGATGGTTAATAAACTAAATATTATTTAGGTGATACTTAAATATGAAAACACCTATTTAAATTTTTTCTTTAAGCCTGAAATTGTATTCAGCCAACCCTGTTTGATGTACAAGTATTTAATGTCTTTTCTTTTACTAAATATTCTTAGCAAAAGTTCCGGATAACTAAACAATTGACCACTCGTACTAGAATTGGATGAATGTTCCTTAAAATAAAAATCAAGGAATTCGATAAAGAAATTCACCTGGATATATAAACGAACATTCCAATCATTTTTGTTAGAGACATTGCACGTCATAAGCTCTACTCTCTTTTTGGACACATATGGATTCCCTTTCCAGAAAGCATAGGGTTTTCTATCTTTCCATTTGATCTTTTTATTGCCTTCTTTTAGGGCCTCCAACGTAGTCCCCCATGGCTTTATGTCGACCTCAGGCCTAACGAAGGAAAAGTTTTGTTAATGATTTTTTTGAAACCGAAAAAAAAAAAAAAAACAACAATAATAATAATAATAACTATGAATCACATGAGGAAACAAAGGAGTGCAACCCCTGTTATAATTAATATTATTATTTTATAATAACCACTGTTAGAAGCTGAATCATATGAAAGAAAAACAAAGAAGTATAACTTTTTTTGCAAGTTTTCTTAATTAGATTAGTAAAGGTATTACAACTAGTAGGTGACTGCTGAGGCTTCACCACATCCCAAGTTCGAGTTCCCACGCAAATTGTAATTGCAATTTCTGGTAAGTCCCAGAAATCGATAGAGCTTGAAGTGTGTGTGGGTTCGGGGTCTCAGAGCTCCAGTTCGAGCTGGTGGTACTCATGGGCTTACCCAAATGTACCATGGGGTGTGGGAAAATGACTACCACATACAAGTCCCCTTTTTTGTTTCTCAAAAAAAAAAAAAAAAAAGATCAGTAAAGCTATTATTATAACGCCAGCCATCTTGCAAAACAATTATGGGGTGAGTTTACTGTTTATGAGTACCTCATCTTATGGATATACAATATTAGGTATGTGAGATTTAAAAGTGTTTGTGTGTTTAATATATATATGAAGGGAGTGTTGAATATACCTATTTTTGGAGGGAGTATTTTTCTATTTCCATTGCATACAACAGATCTCTCAAAATTTGTAGACCCCAATAACGGACGAGGTTCACTTGTGAGAAACTTACTACATATAGCGAGCTACTATATCATATATATCCAATACATGTAAACCATCCTCATATGGAAATGGATATATGATATCATTTTCATATTCAGCAAAAAAAAAACCTATGCCCCAAGTAACTTTTTGCAATCAAATTGTAATTAAATTTGAAAAGGAAACTTACCAACCCCAGAAGGACCAATCAGGGAAGACAATGTCTAGTGTTTCATCATCCTTACAAAAATTGAACACCGGTGGCACCGACGTGGCTTTAAGCCCTTGGTAGTCACGTTTTTTAATCACGGTTTCGTCTCCACACCAAAACATCAACTCCAAATCTGGTACCTTCCCAGGGTACAACCTCAGAAGCTGCAAAATTCCCCATATTGTAAAGACATCCCTAGTTTGAAATGCGTCACTATATTTCTCAACATAAGTCTTTCCCTTCACAATCACAAGTCTAAAATTTGCATGAACTCTTCCTCTTTCCACCATGTCCCTCGTGATTCCGGTACTCTGCCACGGCCGTAGATCTTCATGGATCCACCGGGTGTACTCCGGACATGCCACAGGAGATGATTCCTCTTTCTCAATTGTCATCGGGCAAGTGGTTGGGCATGTTAATGTTAAGTTCAAATTGGAGCAATTGAGTGGGAAATCAACTTGGCCAGGGGGCTTTTTAGGACTTTGTGTGGTTACAATATCTGTTATGACAGACTTGAAAAGAAGAAGAAATTATATAAGAAAAATGTATACATTCTAATAGAAAATGCACAACAGAGAAAATTAAAGATTATACTCGTTTTCTTTAGGCGAAAAAGAAAGCACCAATTATAAATTTAGTTTCTTCTAGTTATTACTGTTAAATTGTTAATAGATAGTTCTTTAGATTGAAATTTAATACATTTATTGCATTTCACACTATAATTTAAGTTGGAAGCGCTACCAAATCTACTTATCACTTTCTTTCAAATCATGTTTTAAAAACATGATTTCAGATAAAATTATGAGAGTGTGAAATGTATATGAAATGTGCAATAACGAGTGTATAACAAAATTTAGCCAAATTTAGGTGGGACCAATGTATTCAAATTTTTAAATAGAGCTTTCTCCCACAAGATCCACGATATTGAAAGTCTTGTAAATAAAAGGAAATATGCATCGAATAATTACTAAGTTAGCCAATGGCGTGTAGCTTATGAGTCTTGATTAGCAAAACGGAATAAAAAAAAACTTGTTTTAAGTTTTAAGTAAAAGGCGTAGTAGTCTACAAAATAGCACTAATTGGGATTGGAATCTAAAAGCAATACATATTTAAAAATATATAATGACTTTCAATCGTTTCTTTAGACTCAAGAAATTACGAGTGAGCCTAACCAATATTAATCAAAAAAGAAAAACTAGCCATATTATTTTTTGGGGAAATTATATTGACACCCCCTAAAGTTTTTTTTTTTTTGGTTCTTACACTCATCTCCCCTTCCCCTTATTAAGGGGTGTGTGCACGACAATTTAAGTAGAAGGCAAATTCAAGATGTTTATAGCTCTTTTTCAGTCATTTTGGAGGGGAGGAGAGTTTTATATATAACTAGTGTATAACCCCATGCATATGCATGGGTACATTTAAATCCAATCACAATTACACACACACACACACACATGATTTAAAATTTAATTGGATCTAGACTTTTCAATTTTTGCACTCAATAATTCACAAAAATTAAAAAATTAGATGGGACACATGACAAAAAATTGAACTTCAATTAAAATTTAATTTAGAATCTAATTGAAATTAGACTCTTTGATTTTTGCACCTAATAATTCACTTGACACACAAATTTAAAAATTAGATGAGACACGTGGCTCAAAATTAGACTCCAATTTAGAATTTAATTGGATTTTCTCTCAGTTTTGGCTATTACTATATAAATGATTTAAATTCTAATTGGATCTAGATTCTTCGATTTTTGCACTCAATAATTCATTTGCCACAAAAATTAAAAAATTAGAAGGGACACATGGCACAAAATTGAACTTCAATTAAAATTTAATTTAGAATCTAATTGAATTTATACTTTTTGATTTTTGCACCAAATAATTCATTTGACACACAAATTTAAAAATTAAATGAGACACATGACGCAAAATTAGACATGATTTAGAATCTAATTAGATTTAGACTCTTCAGTTTTTGCACTCAATAATTCACTTGCCACAAAAATTAAAAAATAAGATGGGACACATAACACCAAATTGAACTTCAATTAAAATTCAATTTAGAATCTAATTGATTTTAGACTATTTGATTTTTGCACCAAATAATTCACTTGATACAAAAATTTAAAAGTTATATGAGACACATGGTGTAAAATTAGACATGATTTAGAATCTAATTGGATCTAGATTCTTCGGCTTTTGCACTCAATAATTTACTTGCCACAAAAATTAAAAAATTAGATATGATACATGGCACAAAATTGAACTTTAATTAAAATTCAATTTAGAAACTAATTGAATTTAGTCTCTTTGATTTTTGCATCTAATAATTTACTTGACACAGATTTAAAAATTAGATGAGACATGTGGCGTAAAATTAAACTCCAATTTAGAATTTAATTAGATTTTCTCTCAATTTTGAATAATATATATATATATATATATATATATAGATTTATAGTTTTATATAATAAAAAAAGTCTGTGTAAATAATTTACATTTTAAAAGAAGTGAGTTTCTTATTTTAAACTATAAAAAAAAAAAAAGGCTACGTATGATAAATTGATAATAAAAAACCTCAGTGGAGTTTAGCTTAATTTTCCTTTATTTTACTTGTCAAATCACACACATAAAAACCTTACTGCATCCCACTAGTTTCCACGCAGTAAATTGATAAAAATGCTACAGTTGTTCTATATAGTTATTCATTACTTGTTAGTTATTATCAAAAATGGGAAATATCTAAGTACCCACCATGGGACTCACTTTCTTGTGGGAGGAAGAAGTATTGCTCCCTAAGCCTATGTAAGAATTTCCCATAAAAAATAGTCATAACTCATTACTATTACTTTTTATCTATTATTTTTATAATAATTTTTATTTTTCTCCCTCTCTTTCTATCCAAAAACCCAAGGTCTCTTTCTCTTTCTCTCTTCTTTGCCAAGGTAATGGTTGACTTCAGTTGTTGGTAGTCGTTGTCGGCCGATATAGGTGTTGGGTGGCCAAACAGCCCAAACTTGCCAAAGGGCAGGGTAAGTACTGATGTTTTGAGAAAAGAAGACGATATGGCCATATCGGCAGATAGGATATATTTTAAAAAGTTGATAGTTAAAATAGAGAAAAAGTAGAATTTTGGTTTAAATATAAAGATAGAGATGTGAGTGATTTAGGACATTACTATCAAGAATGGGCTTGATCAATATTGACCACAATAATCATACAGGCTTTTGGTTTATGACTTCAGAAAATGAGAAAACTCTACACTATAACGAAGGTTGTGGAATGCAGGGGCGGAGCCAGGATTTTTTGTTTAGGGGGGCCAAATTTTTTTACTAATATATTAGTCTTGAGTCAAGATAAACAATCACACACATGCGTAAACGCACATACACAAATATAAACATTAATATTTTGATACTAGAGTAAGTCATAATTTATACATATATTGTGAATAAAATTAATAACTTTCACATATGTATATTTGCAAGATAATTTTTTAAGAGAATTTATCATCTTTTAAACTCCAATACTATACAAAGATATTAAACATGTACAAAAAACGAATTAGAAAAAAAAAAAAAAACTATCTTGTCTCTATAACTTCTAGACTAATTGACAAATTCTATTAGTTTTTAAGAGCATCATTGGACTAACTCAAACATTTGGGGGGGCTAATTTGTACAAAAGTAGTCTAGTTTGATATTAAACATGTATAAAAAACGAATTAAAAAAAAACAAAAACTACCTTATCTCTATAACTACTAGACTAATTGATAAATTCTATTAGTTTTTAAGAATATCATTGGACTAACTCAAACATTTGGGGGCACTTCTATTTAGATTTTTAATACTTACACATAATAAAAAATAATTTTTTTAAATCATGACCCCCCCAAGCGTTGCTATAGCTCCGCCCCTAGTGGAATGGTCAACAACCACGTCCCACACCCTATAACTTTTAAAAAGAAAAAGAAAAAAAAGAAAGGAAGAAAAAGAGGTTGTCCTTAACTTTGTTAATAAGAGTTTAACTTGGCATTGCTATCAAAGTAAGCGTGGCGGTTGATACATCACACTCACTCTCTTTTCTACCGGGTCTACAAAGCAAGGTATTTTTCAAAGTGCTCATTTTTGGAGGCTGAGTTGGGACACAATCCCTCCTATGTTTGGCGTAGCCTACTGACAGTAAGAGACATTATAATTTATAAGGGCGGGGTCACAATGGAAGGTGGGAGACGGTAAAAAAATTAGAGTGGCAGTGGATAATTGGCTGACACACAGACCGGTATTCATTGGGGAAGTCCAAACCAATATGCCAGTCAGTGACCTTATTGAGGAGGACACGGGACAGTGGAACAGACAGAAGGTGCATGAATTATTTGCACCCCGTACCCGGGGTGAGATATTGGCTATACCCTTGACTGCCTTACACAGAAGAGACGAGTTAGAGTGGAAGGAAAACAGGGCACGGAGGTTCTCAGTTAAGGCTGCGTACCAAGTGGCTCTCCGCCTCTTGCATCATGATGGGGCTGAACACTCAAATGCTCAGATAGATGGCAAGGTGTGGAAGACAATTTGGGCTCTCAAAGTACCACCGAAAGTCAGGAATTTTATGTGGAGAGCATGTTCAAATATTCTCCCCACTAAGGATAATCTACACCGCCGAAGGGTAATGGTGGATTCGAGATGCGACATCTGCTGTCAACAACCTGAAACAACCTCGCACTTGCTATGGGAATGTCCAATGGCACGAAATGTGTGGGCAATATCGAAAGGAAGGGTGCAGAAATGTAGCGACCAGGTACAGGACTTCTTCAAATTATTTCGGATGATGAAGAGTAAACTAACGAAGACAGAGCTGGAGAGGTGTGCCACGACGTCATGGGCAATCTGGAATGCTCGGAACAAATACTACTTTGAGAAGGTGCAGTTGCGGCCAAGGGCTATTATGGATCACGCTACTGGAATTCTGGAGGACTATCAGTGTCTTGCAGCATCCCAAAATACTATAACAGTAGTACCATAGGACCCTAGGGCTGTCTTCCTCTGAAGAGTAGTTTTCTGCATGGCATGAGAGACCACTACGTGGTATAGGGAAATATGTAATAGATGTGGGGTTGAGTGTAGGTGGGTACACGAGTCAAGGATAAAAGATCCCTGTAATTCTGTTCTTTTGTTTTTTCAGTCAATAATATATACTTCTATCGTTATCTCAAAAAAAAAAAGAAAAAAAAGCAAAGAAAAAAAACAAACTTGGGAGTATAATAGCTAGCCTGGGAGGGACTTACCTTGTCAATCCAATAGATGAAGCTGATAACAAAGAAGAAGATAAAGATAGTTTTGGAGGCCGATCTCTTCCCAGGAGATCGACATCGAAAAATAACCACACAATGGAGCTCCTTGTAACCAAAACCAGAAAACCGACTAAAAACAAGTTCCAATTTTCTCTTATTCTTTTTTGAGAGAGTTCCAACCTATGAGCTTTTTATCATTAGACCAAGACACCAATCGTTTTTTGGTGTAAACGGGGATTGAACCCTAGATCTCTTATTCAACCATCAGAGACTTTACCAGTTGAGCTAACTGGAACCCACCTCTCATTTTTATTTAGATGTAAGAAACATGCCACCTGGCATTTAAAATAAATATCATGTGTCATATTTCACATCTAACTAAAAATGGAAGAATATTACGAGATTCCTACATGTGTTGGATTTCTTTTTTCTTTTACTAAAAGGTCAGAGACATTTAGTACTCATGCAAAATAATGGCTAATATTATAGAATATTTTTAATCTATCGTCTCGCCTATAATCATAATCTATAATTTATAATAATATATATAAAATCGAAGACGTTTAATTTTTGATTGCTTTCGTAATATTTTGCTACATAAGCTATTCTGTGATATCATTTGTCTAAGTTCTTTATATTAAAATTGAATAAGTTTATTGCATTTCACATTACAATTTAGGTTGGAAGATACCAATCTGCTTTTTTATTGATTAAAAGTTTAAAACAACATGTCATTTGTTCTCAAAAAAAGAAGAAAAACAACACGTGATTATTGATAAACTAGACTTATCAGTGTAATAATATTCTTTTTTTTTTAGTTTATAATGTTTGAAAATGATGTATAAATAACCTTTTTTTATTTTTTTTTTATTTTAAGAAAGAGGTAAGATTCATTCTCAACCAAAAAAAAAAAAAGAAGAGGCAAGATAACGTGAAATTATGTTTAAAAATGAGATAGAGATAGCGTCCTAAGTGTTAGGCTTAATAAGAAAGATAAAGAAAAAATGCTAAAACTTAGGAACAATAAATTATTCTTTTAATCAATTTATATTTTTTAAATTTAAAATTATTTAACTAAAAGATAGGGGTATTTTAGAAAGTTTAAGAATTTGTGTGAGTGTATTTCAGTACGCAAAATGTTGAAAGCCAAATAGGAAATCCTGTTATTAATTGTATAGATTCTTTTGGCAAAACGGAATAAAAAAACTTCTTTAAAGGTTTAGTCTTCACAGTGGTGCTAATTCCTCTTTTAGTAGTACATTTCAATCCAAGATGCCACTCAATCATGAAGGCCATTAAAGAAATATATTGCATATGTTAAGGATTGGATTCTTACACTCCATTTGTTTTGACAGTATTGTTTTCTAAAAAATGAGTCATTTTTCAAAATTAATTTTTGAGAAAGCTATCTCATTTTCCTATATTTGGTAGTGATCTCCAAATGAGATAGAGTTATTTTCAATGGTTTTCATATTGCCTCTTAACTCCCTTTATTTAGCATGGCGTGAATAAAGTTGTTTTTTAGAAAATTTTAGCGGAAAAAAAAATCTCTAAAAAATAATTGATACTTTAAATAAGGGTTTTCTATTGACCACAGATAGTTTTCTTTTTACTAGTAATTTCTAATGTTGCTAAACACTGAAAAGCATGATAAACTATTTTTAAAAAAAGTTTTCCATTGAAACAAACAAAAATACATACTCAAAATTATATCATGAGGGCTTTCAGCCATTTCTTTAGACTTAAGAGTTAAGAGTGAATTGTCGAAAGAGAGTTAAGAGTGACTTTAACCAATATTGACAACCAAAAAAAAAAAAAAATCACACAAGACTAGTCATATTATTTTTCTAGAAAAATTACACCGACCTTCTCTAAAATTATTTGTTATTACATTTACCTGCCCTAAAATGCAAATTATTTATAATGACCCCCCCTAAATAGATGAAAAAAAGGTTTTAAAAAACTCAAATTTCCTATTAAAGGGTGTGTGAACGACTTTTTTTTTTTTTTTTTTTTTTTTTTTTTTTTAAGTTTCAACCTATAACGTTCGCTTCTGTGTTTTTTACTTTGTATCATTAGACCAAGACATAAATCAATTTTTGGTATAGACAGTAATTAAACTTAAATTTCTTCTTCAACCATTAGAGATTTTACTAATTAATTTAACTGGAATCCACGTGTGAATGACAATTTAATTGGAGGGAAAAATAAGATATTCAATAATTATTTATAGCCAACCAATCTAGGCGTTGGGTGGCCAAAATTGCTAAAGGAAGGCTAAGGGTCCGTTTGGATACAACTTATTGTTACTGAAAACTGATTGTTGCTGAAAATACTGTAGCAAAATAATTTTTAAATGTGTGAATAATACCGTGGGACCCATTTTTAATATTTTTTTCTTGAATAAAGTGGCTGTGGGTCCCATAAACAGTGCGTGAACAGTATTGAAACAATGCGTGAGCAGTGTTTTTTTATCTCATGAACAGTAAATTTTGTCCCTAATCACGTGAAAGCAAAAAAAAAAAAAAAAAGAGGAGAAAACATGCCGCAGGATTCAGCAGAAAACGCTGAATCCAAACTGATACTAAGTGTTGGTTTTTTGAGTGGAAGGGGGGAAACTTGATAATTGATATTTTAAATGAATAAAAAATAAGAAGTGGGATATAGGATACATTTTTAAATTGGTATTTTTTTTTATTTTTAAGAAGAAAAAGTTGGATAGTAAAAATAGAAGAAAGTATATTTTTAATTTAAATATAATTAAATTTTAGAAATTGAGATGTGAGTACTTTAAAATATGGCCATAAAGAGTGGGACTATGCAGAATTGATCAAAGGAATTGATACAGGCTTTTGGTTTATGATTGCAAGAAACTCTTGACATGTCATGAAAGTTATGTAGAATGACACATCTATAGTGAATCTAATTTTTGTTTTGTTAAAAAATAGTGAACCTAATTTTTTTTGCAAAATTTCTTACAAATAAGTATGGTCACCAACCAAGAAATCATTTATAATAGCTCCCAAACATCCCTATACCTTATTTAATAAATATTTAAATAAAATTGGATGGTTACCACCGAGCACTCACCAATGCCCCCGCACCTTCATAATAATAACAAAGAATAAACAAAACCCCACTCAACGAGGAAGAATACTATGTTATGAGTGTATATTTCTTGCTCCTCATAGCTGTGAGGGAGAGGAAAAATGCCCCCATAACAGGGTGTATTTTTCCCCACTCATGCGCATTTCACTACCAAAAATATATAGCAAGCAAATCATTTTTTTTTTTTTTTTTTTCTGTTATCTGTGTTAATAAGCAAAGAGAAACAAACAAACATATAAACAAACTTACTTGGGAGGGACTTACCTTTTGAATCCAAATCCAACAGAGGGAAATGCTAACAAATGATAAGATGAAAATAGTGATGGTGGCCCATCTCTTCCCGATAGACACTAAGAAATGGCCACACAATCGAGCTCCTCGTAACCAAAACAAGAAAACCGAATGAAAATAAGTTCCCATACCTTATACATTAACAACCAGCTCGATTTCTATCTTCCTAATTTAAAAGTGTGATAATGGTTTATTAAGAACCACTTCTTTGTCCAAATTCATCTTCTTTTTTTTTTTACTTTTCTTCTGAATTCTATGCCCAATAGACTTTCTAATATGGAAAATGTTAAATGTACAATTACATAAAAGTTTACAAAATATTATGACAATAAATGCTCAATGTACTCTCAGTTTTAGTATATAAAGTTTATAAACTAATACTATGGCAATAAATATAAAATTGGTCATTTAATGTGACAATAAATGTAAAGTTAGTATATAAATTTTACAAACTAATACTATGACAAAAGCCTTGTAGTTGAATTGGCACCTTCCCATGCATAAAGTATTTGGGGGTCTAGGGGGGAAAAGATTCGAGTTACAGGATTAGCAGCATGTTGTAATTATTTCTCAAAAAATAAATAAATAATACCATGACAATAAATGTAAAATTGGCCATTTAATGTGACAATAAATGTAAAGTTGTCCATTCAACTTGAATGTAAAGCTGTCTCTTGTGATTAAAAGCTTTGACTTTTTTTTTTAAGTTGAAAGACATTTATTGCTTGACCGCTAGCATTGAGGGGTGTAAAGTGTAAACACTCCAAGTTGCTATTTTACAACTAAATCACTAAAAACATGCTTCATTCGGGGGTAGGTATGTATTTTTTTTTTTTAATACCAACTATAGCTTAGGATGTAAACTTAAAAACTATATTTTATTCAATCTCTCTCTCTCTCTCCTCACTTTTTCTATCTATATATTATTTAATGGTGTAGTTTATATTATTTTAATAAGTTGTATGTAAAAATAGAAACTGAGATGTTGGGTGAGATGTAAAATGTGATGATAAAATAGATAAAATAGGATTTTAGGGTGTAGAATAGAGACTGGTATGCATCCCCCAATACTAGTGCTCTAAATGGAGTAATCTAATATAATATCTATAATTTGTCATCTAATTACCTATAATTCATGGAGGAATTACACTTTACCACCTTAAACTATAACTCATGTTACACTTTGCACCCAGCCTTTAAGTTTGCTGTTAACTTAGATGAAAATTCAAAGTTTAGGGTGCAAAGTGTAATAAGGAGTATAGTTTATGGTGGTATAGTGTAATTTATATTTTGTTTTTAAAGCATTGAGAAGAGGGGCAATTAAGTCTTTTCACGTGATGTCATATTTTTCCATCCAAGTTAACAGCAAATTTAACATCGGGATACAAAGTGTAACAAGGGTTATAGTTTAGAGTGCAAAAAGTGCATTAAAAAAGTTTAGGGTGCAAAGTGTAAATGAGGTATAGTTTAGGGTGGTAAAGTGTAATTTCTCCTAATATATATAAAATTGAAAACATTTAACTTTTGATTGATTTGATAATATTTTGCCACATAAATTTTTTCACATCATATTTCATTCAATATTTAAATCTTCCATCAGAATCTTTGTACATCTTATTTCATTTTGATGGTAAATATATTATTCAGTATACGGTTATAATAGATTCCTAATTGTAGAGTATTTAATTCTATATTCAACCACATTTATAATAAATTCTTAATAATTATCCTAATTATAAAATTTTATATTTAGACAAAATAAAAAATTATATTATATTAAAAAAAATTTGCGCATTGCACTGATTATCAACTATTGTATATTATCTGTAAGGTTGAATTTAATCAACCATCTAATTGGCTTTATTCCGTGACCAATTTGCTTGTAATTTAGCACTTAGTAACCCTGTATTTAGGTGGGAAAATTGTAAGAGTAGTGTGTGAGAAGATGTGAAGAAAAGCTCAAGAGTGTGCAAGAAAAACAGAGTCTCGCGGCTAGGGCTCGCGGGTGGATCGCGACTGGCAAGCCGCGAAAGGCAGGCACGTGAGAGGCACACTGGGAAGCTGAAGGGTCGCGCCAGCTGTCACGCTACAGGACAAAAGTTCCAGTCTGTCCAGGCCGTTACGTCGCGACTGGAACTCTCGACTTGGACAAGCCGCGAGGTCAAGCCGCGAGTAAACCCTGTTTGGCAAAAACTGACGTTTTGCATTCCCTTCTCACCCTACTATATATACACCCTTATACTCACTAAATTGTGAGAGCTTCCAGAGAGAATTTTGTGAGAGAAACCCTAGAGAAAAACAAGATTGCCTCATCCCCAATCTTTACCTTAGAGACTCTTCAAATTCCTCTACTCTCTTCCTCTCCATTGTCATACCCTTGAGAGGCCTTTTACCAAATCCTTATCTCACCACACCCACGTCTGTGAGAATGTTCATTTGGTGCTTAGGGAAGCAGTTTGGGAAGGAACCAATATACATTGGTTGATGCTATGGTCAAGTAGCGGAATCCGGTAAGCTAGAAAAGAAAAAGGTTCGGCGCAACCTCGTTGGAGCAGGAAGCTTGGAGGGCTTAGGTACCTGGGTAGATTAGGCTTGGAGGGTCTATTGCTGTTCATGTATCCCAACTACATTTTCTAGTGGATTATTGACCGCTTGGAGAGCGGCAGAGAGGTTTTACGCCGAGGGCTTCGGTTTCCTCTTCGATAACACATCGAGTGTTGTCCTTGTGTTTGCATTTCTCTTCCCTTTATCTTCACCATTTAATTACTGTTGTGTGTGTGATTATTTATGGTTTAGATCGTTCCTCAATTCTGGTATAAGCTATTTATCAGTTTCCGCACATACGTCATTTGCTAAATAGCTTGAATTGGTATTTTTGTTTTTGGGGGTCTAAACGTTCAAGGGTGTTTTATACCCATATTGAACTTTCAATTGGTATCAGAGCGGGTGCACTCTTTGTGGTTTGATTACCTGAGTGCGATCCTAGACCCCTTGGCTATGGATGCAGCTGTAGAAAGGGTCATGCTGAATTGTGGTTTAAGTGTTTGTGATAATGACTCTGTGAGTATATTTGAGGGATACTCTAATAATGAACTCTTAGAGCTAATTAAATCCAGGAAACATGCTAGGATGTTCATTCATATGCTGAAATATTTTGAAAGCAAGAACCACATTCTTCACAATAGTCTATGTGAGTCTAGCTCTTTGATTGAGAAATACAAAAGAAGAAATAGATCATTGTGTGAAAAGGTTGATAATCTGAAAAGGAAATCTCAATCTGGTATAAGCTTTGATAATAACAATGAATTTTTGTTTGATGGTCAAGAATGCTTGTCTCATGCTTGTATGTTTGTGCACACCTCATTGAAGGTATTTAATTCATGTCTATGGTACCTTGACAGTGGATGTTCTCGTCATATGACAGGAGATAAATCACTGTTTAAGACTCTTAAAGAGAAAGCATGTGATTATGTGACTTTTGGTGATGGGAGTCATGCTCAAGTTCTCGGGAAAGGGACGGTTGAAATACCGGGATTACCTTTGTTGAAAGAAGTTCTATACATCAAAGGATTGAAGGCAAATCTCCTAAGTATTACTCAAATATGTGATGAAGATTTTCTTGTTCAATTCTCAAAGAAGGGGTGCATAATCATTGATGAGAAAGGGATTCAAGTCTTGGAAGGAAATAGGACTACTGATAACTGCTATGGAGTAGTACCTACGGCACCTATTTCGTGTAGAAGTGCTCGTGTTGATATGCTGAAACTTTGGCATCATAGGTTTGGACATGCGAACTTCAAACAAGTATGTAAAGTCTCTAAACTTGAGGCCGTTGAGGGACTTCCAAAGTTTGGAAAGGTGGAGAAGACTATATGTGGAGCATGTCAAATGGGGAAACAAACAAAAGCAAACCATCCCAAGGTGAACGTGATTGCTACCTCACGATGTTTAGAACTTCTTCAAGTAGATTTAATGGGGCCTACAAGGACTGAAAGCCTAGGGGGAAAGAGATATATTATGGTGATAGTTGATGATTTTTCAAGATACTCTTGGGTGGAATTCCTTAGAGAGAAGTCTGAAGCATGTGATAAACTCCAAAGATTATGCAAGAGATTGCAAAATGAAAAAGGGGTTCCCATAGTCAAAATCAGAAGTGATCATGGGAAGGAATTCGAGAATGCTAAATTTGAATCATTTTGTGAAGAGCATGGCATCAAGAAGGAATTTTCAGCTCCAAAGACTCCACAACAAAATGGAGTGGTCGAAAGAAAGAACCGGGTGATCCAAGAGATGGCTAGAGTCATGCTACTCAACAAAAACATACCTCAAAGGTTTTGGGCAGAAGCTGTGAACACATCTTGCCACATTTGTAATAGAATTTATTTCCGAGCGGGGACAAAGAAGACGTCATATGAAATATGGAGAGAAAAGAAACCTAAGGTGAAGTATTTCAGAGTATTTGGGAGCACATGCTATATTCTAAATGACAGGAAAAATCCGGGAAAATTTGATGCTAAGAGTGATGAAGGAATACTCCTAGGATACTCCACGAATAGCCGAGCTTATAGAGTGTACAACAAGCGCACTAAGACGGTGATGGAGTCAATCAATGTGGTCATAGATGACACCATATCTGAAAAGGAAATTGAAGATGATGGCAAGGGGCTCAAACTCAAGAAGAATGAGGATGATGACGATATGCCTTTAAGTGATGATGCTGAGAAAGTAACACCCGAAAAGGAGACCACGCCTCTTGTATCAAGAAGAGAGACTAGATCAACACGAGAAGTCTCAAGTCCGCTTACTCCTCCAGAAATTCAAACCCCAATTTCTCATGATGAGGAACTCTCAACTTCCAAGAAACCTTCATCAAGAGTGACACTCAATCATCCATCAAGTAATGTTATTGGGGATGTGAACGAAGGACTTCGTTTGAGAAAAGGACTAAAGTATACTGCTAACCATGTAACATACAACTGCTATCTTGCTCAATTTGAACCCAAAAAGGTGGAAGAGGCACTGAAGGATGAGAATTGGGTAGAGTCCATGCACCAGGAGCTACACCAATTTGTTAGAAATGATGTGTAGGAATTGGTTCCAAGGCCTAAAGATACACGTGATCGGCACCAAGTGGATTTTTAAGAACAAAACAGATGAAGATGGTGAAGTTATCAGAAATAAGTCTAGATTGGTGGCTCAAGGGTATACTCAGGTGGAAGGCATAGATTTTGATGAATCTTTCGCTCCGGTAGCAAGATTAGAATCCATTCGGATTCTCTTATCCATAGCATGCATCATGGATTTCAAGTTGTACCAAATGGATGTAAAGAGTGCCTTCTTAAACGGATTTCTCAATGAAGAAGTTTTCGTTGAACAACCAAAGGGGTTTGAAGATCCTCACTTTCCGGGTCATGTACTAAGACTGAAGAAAGCTTTGTATGGATTGAAGCAGGCGCCAAGAGCATGGTATGACCGTCTCACTACCTATTTATTGGATCGTGGGTTCAAGAGAGGGCAAGCAGATCGCACATTGTTTGTTAAAAGAGATGAAAAATCCCTTCTTGTCGCTCAAGTGTACGTGGATGATATTGTATTTGGATCCACAATTGATAAACTAGCTCATGAGTTCTCGGAAGAAATGAAAAGAGAATTTGAAATGAGTATGGTGGGAGAGTTGAACTACTTCCTAGGACTTCAAGTAAAGCAACGGAGAGATGGTATATTTATTTCTCAAGAAAAGTATGCCAGAAATCTTGTCAAAAGATTTGGTCTGGACACCAAGAAACATACCTCTACTCCCATGAGCTCCTAGGCAAAGTTGAGCATAGATGCAGCCGGTGTTGACGTTGATCCAACCCTTTATCGGAGTATGATTGGCAGCCTTCTCTATCTCACAGCAAGTAGGCCGGATATTGCATTCAGTGTCGGAGTCTGTGCAAGGTTTCAAGCCGCTCCTAAAGAATCCCACTTAACAGCAGTTAAGCGAATCATTCGCTATGTAAATGGTACATCTGCATATGGGATTTGGTATACAAAAGATTCGAATGAGTGTTTGGCAGGATATTCAGATGCTGACTGGGCAGGGTGCATAGATGATAGAAAAAGTACTTCTGGGGGGTGCTTCTATCTTGAAAATAACTTGGTTTCATGGATGAGCAAAAAGCAGAATTCCGTATCGCTGTCAACGGCTGAAGCTGAATACATTGCAGCGGGAAGTTGTTGTGCACAACTGTTATGGATGCGAAAGCTATTGCATGACTATGGCATTTCTCAAGACACTATGTGTGTGTTCTGTGACAATACGAGTGCCATAAACTTGTCAAAGAATCCGGTTCAGCACTCCAAATCAAAGCATATCGAGATCCGCTATCACTTCATTCGGGATTTGGTAGAAGACAAGACAGTATGTCTAGAATTCATCAATACTGAAAATCAAAAAGCAGACATATTCACCAAACCTCTTGATGGCCCAAGGTTTGAATTCTTGCGTAAGACAATTGGTGTCGGTATCATTCCTTAAACTCAATCCTCCATGATATCTTATTTTTGTTGCTTTGTGTGGTTTGTTTTGTATGTCTTCTGTCTGTTTATTTTTTTGTCAAATTTCTTTTGTGTCAAAAATCCAAAAACACATAAAAATTTGAATATCCAAAAGGTTTGATCACTTTGTTGAGTTTTTGTCCCAAAGCATGTTTTGCCTTGTACCTTTGTACTTATGGCTGTGTGCATTTAACGAGCTTAGATTGTCTCTCATGCACTCATATCTTTGTGGAAGAAATTCTAAAATCTATGTGATTGTTGTAAATAGATCTTCAACCTTGTCATGAATGATTAGTGAATGGTTTTGTTGATCTTGAGACATGCATAGACTCATGCCTATATATCTTCCCACTTTTTATTTTTATGCTTTAAAAGAGCTCTCTAAATGTAAATCTCCAAATGAAAAGAGATATAGAGCTGCAAAAACCTGTCGCACACACTAGTATTTGGCTAGGAAAAAGGGAAAGCGACCAAAATAAAATGTGTGATGCTCAAAAAGGCCAAAGGCTAATTCATCAATTGAAATATTGAAAATTTCAGGCATCAATCTCACAATGAGATTTTCTTTGCTCAAAAGATGCAAATGATATGTTGAATATGGAGCCAAATGAAAAGCTTCAGAGAATTGTTATCAAGTTCTTGTGGGAGGTCATATATGTATGTTTCTATAATTGAGATAGGTCACATTATCTAGTGCTAGTTGTGTATGCCTTGATTGAATTGATCATTGAAGCTTCACATTGGACTAAGGATTATCTCATTTTTGATATCCACACACAACACACAAGTCTATGTTCAATGAATGCCATATTCATTTGTGTGATTGTACTTGATTAAATGTGTTTTCACATGCTCAATCTTTGTTGGTCAAACACAAAAAGATTTTTGAGAGTTTTGTTTTGTTTTTGGAAAGTACTTTGTTTTTGCAAAATGTCAAAAAGTTCAAAATCAGTGTTGCCCTGTTTTGGTGACTAAGTTGCGGGTTGGCCCAGTCGCATATTCCAGTCGCGAGCTCACTCAGAGATTTTTCGCGGCTAACTAGCGAGTCAGTACCCTTGTCGCGAAAAAGACTTAGAAAAATTTTCCAAAATTTGAGTTTTACACTTTTTGCGGGTCAGTGTGGCGATTGGTTCGCGGGTGGAAGGTCCAGTCGCGAGGGGTACTCAGGGATTTTCGCGGCTCATATCGCGACTATATCGCGGGTAGACCTTCCAGTCGCGAAAAACACTTAGAAAAATTCTCAAGTTTTTCTCCTCACAGTGTTTCGCGGCTCAATCTAGTGACTTACTGGCGACTTGATTCAGTCGCGAAAAACGCGTGTTTTGCGTTTTAAAGACAATTTTAAAATTGTTTTTCAGTTTTCCCTCGTACTTGTGTGACTGTTCATTGTCTTCCTCATCTTACTCTCACAACCACTGCGAGTTTCTCGTTGAAAATCTTCCATTTCTGCATCATTTTCTCTCAAATCTTCAACTAAAAGGTATGGGTTCTCTTCCTTACCATTTTTCCTTCCTGATTTGGGCAATTTGTTTCGTTTTTGTGAAGATGTTGTTGTGATTTGTGATTTCCCCTGTTCGAACATGGGTTTCTGATTTTCGTAGTATAATGTATGGTTGTGCTAGTCCATACACTGATCATTTTGATCTTTTCTACTTATTATGGTGTTGATTGTTTACATACACTCATTGTCATGTTTTGATCCTAAATTTCAAGTGTTTAGGGTTTCCCCCATTATCCATGGAATGGCACTGACAAAATGCTAATAATGTTTGGTGTCGTGTTTGGTGTTTGTGTATGTCTCAAATCATAGTGCAGAGTGAAAATGTCTCCATTCAAGAGATCAGCTGTGAAAGGAGGAAGCAGCAAAGGAAAGGAACATGTCATTGAAATTGATGATTTCTCTCCTAGACCAAAGCGGGCTCGTTCTCCATCTGGTGTGTTCGATCCCAACAAGTTTCGATCGTATGCTGCATTTCAGACTCATGAAAATTACTTCAAAAAAGCGACACCTCTGATTGAAAGAGTCTTTGACCAACATTCTCTATTTGACACCAACATTCCTCAATGGTTTGCTCGCAAGGACTGGAATTATCTCCTTTTTGATCTTGATGATGCATTTGAAGATCTGATAAAAGAGTTTTATGCCAATGCAATTGTTGAAGGAGATGAACTTAAGTGCTGGGTTCGAGGAAAAAGTTTCTTGGTCTCTCCCGCATATCTAGCAGAGATTCTGCACATCAACAGGCCAATACTTGGGATCTCACCGGTCTATGATGATCTTCATCCGGATGAAGAACTACTTAAAGCAGCTCTTGGGGACAATCTGGAGTTTTCCTCGAACGGAAACTCAGTCAGTGTTTCCTCTCTCCCTCCAAAATTGAGGGTGCTCACGATAGTCATGTTTCACAAATTGTATCCCTTATCCAGCACAGGGTATATGAATCTCGGGCGTGCACTGTTTCTTCATGACCTGATTTCTGATGTCGAGATTGACATATGTGCACATATATTTCATATCCTTCGCAAAACCGTTCTCCGAACTGAATCAAGGATGTGCATCCCATTTTGCTGTCTCATCTCACGGATTCTGAAGCGTAAAGGGATCCATCCGTCTGAGAATGAAGTTCCCTGCACAAAACCATGTCCAATCAACATGCGCACTTTCAATGCTAGCATTAGTCATAGCAAGAAGGGAATCAAAACAGAAACTTCTGCGTCCCACAGTGGCTCGCGCTCCAACTCACTCCCGGCAGACGAGAAGCTAGACTCTATTGTAGCTTCTGTTCATGAACTCAGTTCAAAGATGTCCGATCTTACTTCCATCTTGCATCATCTCAACTTTCGATGGGATACGAAGTTTACTTTGATTCAAACTCAATTGGATGAAATTCAAAGGAAGCTGGAAGGTCATGACGACTAGCTATTCCATGACAAAAAGGGGCAGATGCTGTTGGCAGGGGGAGAGCTCAGCGAAAGGGGGAGATTTTATCATTTTTCTGTATCCATCTTATGTTTTTCAGCTTCTGTAATTTAAGTTGATGACATGTACCCATTGTTGCTTCTGTAAGTTTTGAGGGTTGTTTCTAGCACTTTTGCATGCTTGTAGGCTTTTATGGCTTGTGCCATGTATTTGCAAAACTTTGCTTATGCAGCCTTTATGCTTTTGTGTTTTTGGTACTTGTTAATGCCTTGCATTATCTTAAGTACAACACTCTTGTGCCCTTGTAGGATTGTTCCTAGATGCATATGTGTTTGTATGCATTGGTTGAGTGTTGGACTTGCAAAATGATTCTCTTCAATTGAATTTATCAGTTTTGCATGTCCGGATGTTCATTTCCTGTGTGAATGAACATAGTAATCACTTTTGCTTAAGTGACTACTGTTTTTGATCTTGCCATGAATTATTGCTTTTATGCCTATGTTCATTTTTGCTTGATCATGCTTATTTTGCTCCATATGCATATTAAGTTTTCTGCATACAATGATATTGCTATGTTATTGTGTTTCAGGAGTTACTTATTCATATGTTCAAGAGCTTTACAGAATCTAGAGTTAGGTGTGAGTGAGTTTTCCAATTGTTCCCAACTCACGTTTAAGTCTAGAGTCTGTTGTAGAGTTTTGTCACGGAATAGCCAAAGGGGGAGATTGTAAGGTTGAATTTGTTAGGTTCTAAGGTCTTAGGATTTTATGTATTTAGAACTCTAATTTGTAATGTTGGCAAACCATGATCAAAACATTGTATTTAGTCTTATTTAGACTTGCTCAAAGTTGGTTTAATATTGTAAAGTTGGAATCGAGTGGCTGCAGAAGTACTTGGGACTTTCGGTCTGGCTCGATCGATCGAAGAATAGACTCGATCGATCGAAAATCGCACAGGTTGATTTTTCTGCAGAATTTCCAACTCAGCCCTACTTCATTAAACGTTTAGGGTTTTATGTTTTTACCCTAGGTATATAAACTAAACCCTAGCCACGTTTTTGAAGGTTGTCCATATTGCTTTATTGCTCATATTTGCTGTTTTGTGTGAATCTCTTGTGAGATCTTTGAGGAGCTTTCCTTTACACAAAACTTAGGATTTTCAAGGTAGAGATGATTTCAACATCTTGAAGATCATTACCGTTGCAACCATTGGAACTTAAAAGAAAAGCAAGCAGGGAGCTTGTAGCTGATTGAGGAATTCAAGAAAGAAGTAGTCCGTGGATTCGGAGCCTGCGCGTGGTCGTGTCAGGAAGTTCTACTGGTGGGTAGCATTAGGAAGTCGAGCGGGGAGCTTGTAGTGCTTTTGTAAGAACTTCAATTCTTTCATAGTGAATTCTGTTATGCCTTGAGGATCGGTGGGTCAAATCCTCCCCAGGTTTTTACCGTGTGGTTTCCTCGGTGATCATATCTTGTGTTCATTTATTTTCTGCTGCATTATTATTCTTGATATGATTGTTTGATTGTTTTAACCTAGAATTGCTTAATTTGACTAAGTAACAACTTGGCTAATTAATCTAGGCTACGCAATCTGGTTGTTTAAGGGGTCCAAATTCCCGTCAAGTGGTATCAGAGCAGGTAGCTCTTTTTGTTTGAGATTTTTAATCTCTGAGCTGATCCTTGACCCCTGTTGTCATGGAGCATGGATACTCTCTGTTTGTTCCTCCTCACTTTGATGGGAACAACTATGCTTATTGGAAAGTAAGGATGAAAGCATTCCTGAAATCCATTGATGAAAGGGTTTGGAATTCCGTTGAATACGGATGGGAGAAGCCCACTACTCCTGTGAGTGAGTGGCAAACTTCTGAAAAAGAAGCAGCATGCTTCAATAGCAAAGCTATGAATGCCATCTTTAATGCTGTTTCTATGGAGGAATTTAAGAGGATCTCTAATGTTGAAGTTACTCATATTGCTTGGAAAATCCTCCAAACTGTGCATAAAGGCACAAAGGCAGTTAAGATAAACAAACTGCAACAATTGACTTCTAGATTTGAAAGCATTAGAATGTCTGACGATGAATCTTTTGATGAATTCTATGCTAAATTAAATGATATTGTCAATTCTGCTTTTAATTTGGGTGAAATCTATGATCAACCTAAAATTGTTAGGAAGATTCTTAGATCTTTAACTGAAGATTTTAGACCCAAAGTGACTGCCATCACTGAAAGCAAGGATGTGGACTCCATCCCTGTTGATGAGCTTGTAGGATCTCTTCAATCCTATGAGTCTGACCTACCTAAAGTGAACAAATCCAAATCAATGGCTCTTAAGTTAGTTGATGATGTTGATGGTGGTGGATTTGATGATGAGCTCTCTGCTACAGAGATTGCCTATCTTGCCAAAAACTTTAAGAACTTTCTTAGGAATACAAATAGAAAGGCAAGAGGTACTTACACTGCTGAACCTAGAAATTTTAGGAAGAATGATCCCACTAAGGTTAACAATTTTGAAAAACCTAGAGAAAATTTTGGTCAATCTTCTAATAACTCTTTGGGTCCTCAGTGTTTTGGCTGTCAAGAGTATGGTCATGTGAAATCTGAATGTCCTACATTCTTGAGGACTAAGGGTAAAGCTATGGCTGTAACCCTTAGTGATAATGAGGTTTCTGATGATGAGTCTGGTGGTGACGAGGATGGAAACTTCATTGCTTTCACGGCTACTGCTATAGTCAATGAAAGCATATCTACTGAAGAGAACCCTTCTGATGGGGAACTCTCTGAAGATGCAGATCTTCAAGAGGCCTATAACAAACTTTGCAAAATTGCTGCAAAGGATGCTATGAAAGTTGAACTTGGCCTAAAGAAAATTGATTCTCTTGAGCTTGAAAAGAGAAATTTGCTTGTTAAACTGTTTGATGCTAATGAGCTTTTGAATAATGTTAAATCTGAGAACATGCTTTTGCTTGATAAAGTTAGAACTTTGGAACATGATTTATCTGTTGCTAGATCTGCTAGTTCTAAACTTGATCACATGCTGAATGTTCAAAAGTATCCTTCTGATAAAACTGGGTTAGGATATGTTGAAAGCATCTTTGATTCTACACCACATTCCACTACTTTTGTTCCTTCTTCTTCTTCTGAACCTTCTGTGAGTGAGGTTGTGAGTGAAACTGTCAAACCACCTGTGAGTGAGGTAGTTAAACCTGTAGAAGTTTCACCACCTAAGAAGATTAGGGTAGACTTAAGAGATTCTAAATCTAAGGAGCCTACCAAATCTAAGAACAAGATGCATGGTAAACCTGCTTGGGTTTGTCATTATTGTGGTAAGTCTGGACACATTCGTCCTAACTGTTACAAGTTTCAAGCTGATAAGAGAGCAAATAAACCAAAAGTGCCTGTGTCTAAAGCACAAGATCCTATGGCACTAATTGGTGAATTGGTAAAGGTGTTAAACCTTTATTCCAATCCTGGAGTTGGGAATCACTCGAATGTGAATAAGAACTCCAATGCTCGTGGTGCATCTAAAAAGTTTTGGATGCAAAAGACTCGAACTAATTGAGTCTTTCTGACATGGTCCTTGTGCTTCATTACTCTTTTCCTTTGTGACCATTGTTCTTTGGTTTTTGTGTTTTTATTCTAGGACTTGCATTGCATTACATTCATGCATTTCATTCTAGGATTTATTTGTTTTCTCTATTAAAAAAAAAAAAAAAAAAAAAGGGAAAAGGAGGAAGCAAAAATTATGTTTAACATGATGTTTCTTGGTTTTTGAAAACAAGGTTGGTCAATTTATTTACACATAACATGTCTTATGTACCTTGTTTAGCTTTGATGAGCTTATTTATTGCACTTTACTAGTTAAAGCTTTGTAGTGCATGTTGTGTGGGAAAGATATTTATGGTGTTTATCACTTTGTCTTAATCTTGAAGTCACATGTTATTTGACTATTGGACTTGATTCTTTTGAGAAAGGCATAAATAACTATCTCACCACTGTTCACTAGCCAATCATGAACACCTTAGTGCATATCATAAGATTTTGTGCTCAAGAAAGTATAGCACATGCACAAAAAGAACATAAGGTGTAGCCTCTTTAAATGCTTAATGCTTAAAACTGGTGTGTACTATTAGGCTTGATGTCATTTCACATAATCTAATCTGGTGTGTACTATTAGGCTTTATGCCAAATTTCACCTAAATAATGGGGCAAAATACAAGAAACTTACATGATTGCAAGCTTTTGTTCTAGGAGATGTGGGAGTTATAGGATGTAACTCTTTAGGTGATAGTCTCTTTTGAATTCTATGTGATGAATTTTGTAGACTTTGTGATTGATTGCTATTCACATATCACCTCACATGTATCTCAAGTTTTTGCTAGTATCACACACTACACAAGTTACTCTTTGTTAAACACTGTACATGCTAGTGTGTGTGTTTTTGGTCTGACCAACCAAGTTTGAAAATATCTTGAGATTTATGCACAACATATTTGTTGCTTGAGAAAATTCAATGAGAGAATGATTGAAATTAGTCATGAGAAAATTGGGTTCAAAATTTTGTGTTTTTGAAAGAACATTCCATCTCATACTCATGCATTTTGTTTCTTCAATTTAATGCTTTGAGGAGTTATTTTCAAAATTAGGTTTGTGTTTTTCAAAACTGTGTTTTTTCTAAAAATTCAGTGAGCCTCTGCCCATTTCGATCGATCCAGCCTGTTTTTCGATCAATCGAAAAAGTGCTCTCATTTGTCTTAAAATGACTGTGCGTTTCGATCGATCGAATGTAATTTTCGATCGATCGAATATCGTGGAAAAGCTTTTTTAAAAGTTCAGATATGACTTTTTCAAACTCTCTATTCAAACTTTTCAAACTTTTTCCTCTCTCTCTCCGAGTTGGCAAGGCTCCACATAGCGATTTTTGTCGTTTTCTTCCGAAGTTTTTGCAAAATCTTTCTCTGCTCAAGCCGGTAAGACCCTTTTGTCCTTCCTTTTGATTTAATTTTCATCATTTCATGCATATATTCATGCATTTAGGGGCGATTTTTGCACTTTGCATTTTTGGGATTTTCATTTGATTCAAGCCATATTTTATGCAATTGATCATTGGGTTTTTGTGGGGACACATCATAAAAATGATCCCTGGTGGTTAATTTGATCAATTTTGTGTTTGGTGAAAAATTGAAAATTCTAGGGTTTGTTCTTGATCCGAATTGGGGCTTTTGTTAAATTGGGTAGAATTTGATGAAATTGGTTTGTTGTGTTGTTGTAATTAAGCATTATAATCTATGTGATGTGTTTGTAATGCTCAATTCATCATTATATTTAAAAATTTCAACAAGTGGTTTTCAATTTTTGGGATTTTTGATAGAAATTCCCTGTTCAAGCCAATTTTGTCAAATTACTCTCAATTAAACTTAATTGTTTACTGCATTAGATCATGCATCACAACATTTTATTGTTCATGCATCATATAGATTTTTTGTTCTATATTTTTTATTGTGCTAATTTGCAGTCTGCCCTTGGTTTTGTTTTCTCTTGTTCTTTGTGGTTTTCACTTTGTGTCTCTGTCCTTTCCTTAGCACTATGCCTAGGAAGACTAAAGCCCGTAGGAATGTTCCCTCACCTTCTCCTTCACCCCCTCCATCCTTTGATCGTGAGAAGTTTTCGAGTGAGAAAAACCAAGAGATTTTTGAGAAGCTAAACATTAGGAGAAAGATTTGGGCTGAGCGTTCTGTGTTGTTAGATGAACTCGATCCTGCCATTAGGGCAAATTTTGAGCGTCGGGGCTGGTTACCATTGGTGGATGTTTCTGATCCTCCTCCACCTTCTGCCTTGATTAGAGAGTTCTATTCGAACATCTCTATCCGCATCTATGATTCCAACACTCTAGTAAAGAGTTGGATACGAGGCGTAGAGTACACCATTACTCCTCGGATAGTGGCTGATGCTCTAGGGGTACCATTGGTTCTGCATCCTGTCTATCCATATGATGAGTCTCCCGAGATTAGCGATGTTTTGTCTTACATCACTGGTACTACTGTCCAGTGGGGTTTCGATCCTCGGATCACTTCTGCTGAGCTCTCCGGGTTACATTATCTGTTCTTTAGGATAGCTTGTCATTCTATCTGGCCCATTTCCCATGTTCACACTATTCCTCTTGAGAGGTGTGTATTTTTGTACGCTC
>JAVFWQ010000031.1:0-49727 GCA_032727855.1 Quercus ilex subsp. ballota
TTAACTCTACTGATGTACTTGACTTTTACTATATTTTGATGGTAAATTTAACATTTTAACAAAATGCCTTCACCAATGTTAATGCTTGGCAATATGTGGTGGTTATTTTCAACCAATAACTACCTCACTATTCATGAAAAGCGTTGGTTGTTAGGAAATAACTACCACATACGATTGTCATCTTTTTGCCAATTTGTCTCCTACGTGTCATAAGTGATTATTGATCTATTTATTTATTTTATTTTTATATAAACAATGCTGTGAGAACCATTAAATATCGGAAGAATGTTCAGTCTTGGTCTGGAAAGGAGCAATAGCTGCCCAAATGTGCATAAAAAAAAAAAAAAAAAAGCTGCCCAAATGAAGGATCCTATGTACCCTGATCCTGATGATCCAGTTTTCAAAACACTGCTTTTAGATCATTTTAGTCAATCATATTTTCTTAGCCCGACAAATATATATTATCCAATAGTTCGTGCCATTAGTTCTTTTATTTAAATTGTTATTTTTGGGCAGCTGCTTTTGATTTAGCTGTTGAAGGCCATCACTTCAAACCAGAACATGAAAGAGAAACCTGCAAATGTTTTAAAAAAATCATTCTACCACTCATCAAGCGCAACTGCTTGGAAAGTGGACAACTTTACCATGTCGAAGTAAAAAGAACAGGTATAGGCACACCACCCTTCAACAAATCTCTCTCTCACTCTCTCCACTTATAAATCTTTTTTTTTTAATTGTCAATGTTTCTCATATAATATCAATTTATATATGTTTCATTTAAAAATAAAAACAAAAACAAAGCCGTGCCAATTTATTCGATTTGTTTGTCATTTCTTCTCATTCTCATTTTGATTTTTAAAATATCGAAATAAATTAGGTTGTATTTATCTTCTTCCTCTACTTATGTTTTGAAACATTCAAATAAGAAAAAGGATAACGATTCTATTAAAATCCTATCCATTTGAAATTGATTATACATTTTATTGTTCTGATTAAATAATGAAGTACAAGTCTAAATGGTATATCTAGTACAATGTCATTTTAAATTTGACACGGTATACTCTATACTTTCAAATCAATAAAATAAAATATTTATCATAAAATAGATCTTCTTCAAGTCATGAAATGCAAAGCTCGGTTTCCTCTTCTCGGTTACCTTTTGAGTCTCCTCTCCCATACTTCCAAAAACATATAAAGCTCAATATTCTAAAAGAATCCTTAAGTACTCCTTGGAATCAAATGATTGCACCGATTTGTGTAAAATGAAAAATTAGTAAATTAATGAAAATGTTTTCACCTTGTTTTCAATAAAAGATTCTTTGAATTTTTTTTTTTTTTTTTTTTTTTCAAAAAAAAACATTTATTACCACAAAACATATATAGGTAACAAAGTAAAGAGGTCCCACAAGGCCTAGGCAACTTACAATTAGGGCCGGCCCAAGGCCTAGGCAACTTAGGCCTAGACCTAGTTAAGGCCCTATAACCAAAAAACAAATATCCCTAGTAAAAAAAGCCCCATCTCCCTTAATAAAAGATAAAAAAATATAACATTTTTTAAATAATTGAGTACCTTTTTTTTTTTTTTTTTTTATGAGTGATGTTAAGGCCACCACAAATTTTATTAATAGGCTTAACTGACATTAGCTTTATCACATGCATTTCGAGCATGCAATGAGTTATTTTTTTTATTTAGTGTTATAAGTTTTGGTATATGCATTGCCATTGAAGTTTCAAGAATAATTGGAAATATAAAAAATGTAAATAAAAACTACATTAAATCCCTGTTTAAATTTTTTTAGCAAAAAAAAAAAAAAAGGCTGTTTTTTTTTTATATAATTTTTTTTGAGAATCTAATTTAAAAATCAATTTGAAATTCATTAGGAAAGTAACCCTATTTTGAAGGCAATATTTTGGTGAAAGTTAGAGTTGTATTTTTACCGAATTGTCATTTAGTTTTATCTCTACTTAAACATAAGAGTGTAGAGGCATTTTTGAACCATAAATTTGATGATCCCAAACTAGGAAAGCCCCTTAAATCGTAGTATAGATCACTATTTTAAAAATGGACTGGACCGGCCAGTTCAACTGAGAACCGAGAAAAAATCGGGGCTGAACCGGAATTTTTTTTAAAAACGGTTCGATGCCCAGTTTGGTTTTTAAAACCATGGTATAGATATCATCAACTACATAAAAAAGTAATTCAAACACTTATACATTAGTTATTGAAATTCATCAATTATAGTCATTATTACATTATATTATGAACATTTCGTAATATCTTTAGTATTTTTCTTTTTCATTTCTAATAAGGCTTTCAAAATAGGAGACAAATAGAAATTTAACCCAATTGAAATTATAAAATGTTTCAAAAAATTTCTGTAAATGTGATAGATCATCAATGATGACTAATCTCCCCTAATAGTTTGATACTTTAATTTTTGTAAACTAATCTCCTACAAAATCACACACTAAATAATATCTACCTATTTCTTTCTCTTAAAAAGAATATATAAAATTAGAATTTAGATTAGAACTATATTTAACTATGCATAGTCATATATCCAAGTTAAAGTAAGTTTTTTTTTTTTTTTTTTTTAAATAATATATTTTTTAGTTCTTTTTGTTTAAATTTATGATTCAACTATAATATTCAATCCTCTATATGAAATTAACCTTAGTTTAGTTAGTATTATTCATCAATTTCTATATAATTTACATCAAATTAGTCTTAATTTAATTAGTATTATATAATTTTATTTAATTAATGTTTGCATCAAATTTTGTTGGGCCGGTCCTGCCTACAGTTTACAATCAAAACTACTACTCTCATATATAAGCCTTAATACACTTTGCTACACCTAACACGATAGTTCACTACAAATGTGTGTTAACAATCAATTACATGCCACGATTCTCCTTTCTCTATGTAGAATTTGTGGAAAAGCTGATGAAAAAATGTAACCCTTTAAAACCGGATATGTCTGGATGGATTCCTCTTCACTATGCCGCACACTGGGGCGATGTGGAACTTGTAAAGCTGTTTCTGAAACATGATAAATCCCTTGCTTATTGCATGACGGAAAAAGAAGACATGACTGCCCTCCATATTTCAGCTAAGAACGGACATGTTGGTGTAATGAAAGCACTCATTGATGATTGTCCAGATATTTGTGAGTTGGTGAACAGGGAGGGTAGGACAGCTCTTCATCTTGCGGTGGAAAGTGGGAAGTTAGAACCAGTGCTGTTTCTGCTACGATCAAATGAATTTAATAATCTAATAAATGAGCAAGATGATGAAGGAAACACAGCTCTGCACCTAGCAGCCACCCGAGGGTATGTTCTAACCTCACGTTACATGTCACATTCCAGAAAGATTGACAGAGTGGCGATGAACAACAAAAATATGACCACTCTTGACATTCTTCGATCAATTACTCAACAAAACATTCTGCTATGGTTTTTCGAAGAGGTAACCTACATATATTCTTAGACAATCGAATTGTACAGATGGCAAAATCTATTAAACTATATATAATAATTAATGTTTCAAAAAACTTGTTTTTAAACATTATAAGATAAAAAATAACTTAATTTTAATTGACTCTCTTTATCATATTCTTTAGATATTAGGATTTTCTCTATTTGAAAATGATCTATTTCATAGACTATCATGTCATCATTTTAAATTTTAGATGGCATGATAGTCCATATACTATCAAATGTATAAAATAAAAGATTAATGGTGAAATTGACCATTTTTATATTGAGTGAAATGGAGATGATTTTTAATTTTCTACTTAAAACAAAATCATTTGTTAAACAATGATATATATATTTTAAGGAATAATTATTGACTATTTTAGGAGTAATACTTCATTCTCTCACATAATAATGAGTTTTATTAATTAAATTTATGGTGTTATCCACCATGTGAGAGGAGAAAGAATTACTCCTATAATATTGAATAGTTCTCCTATTGTATTATACAGCATATTAGGTTGAACATTTGATGACGACTTCATTTATAAACATCATTCTTGTCAATGATCAATTATATTGCTTGTTAACATTAATATCAATTTACGTTGTTGTATTTTTTTTTTTTTTTTTTTACAAGATAGAATTCTACTCTATTCTAATCTAAGTGTATATATGTATAAACCTCACATCCTACAAGTACTTATACTTATGGAGTAATCATCGCACTAAGAGCATACAGTGGTATATCAATTTACGTCTGAATTTAGAACATTAGTTACATTTGTCATTTACAATGTCAACGTTTCATTGATTCATTTCACATTAGATATTAATAAGGTCGGTTCAGTCATTAATCAATTATGGTTTTCTGTAATAGTGTCGGATGGGGCCTCTTATTCGTTTTATTAGCTACCACATCGGCTATCTTCCCAGTTTAGAAGAAGCAGAGAAAGAAGCACACACTATTGAGACAAAAGAACGAGGATACGATCAAGGTAGAGAGATCAGGATCGAGGATGCAAAGAACGAGATGGAAAGCAGTAGAGCAAATATGGTAGAAAATGATGGGGGCAATCCTGTACCCACTAACCAGAAGAACACACAAGAAGTTGACCAAAAAGAGGATAAGTATAAAAGATCAAGTGAAACATTCTTACTGATAGCAACAATAATCTCAACTGTCACGTTTCAAGCAGCTTTCCAAGTTCCTGGTGGGTACAACAGCGAGGGTCAGCCAAATCTAAGCAAGAATATGTCGTACAAATCATTTTTGCTATATAATTCTGTCTCTTTTGGTTTATCTGCCTTCTTAATGTTTTTTCACTTTATAGTTGCCTTTTTCCCAGAAAGATTTAGAGTCCCATACCCCGGACTCTTAATATTGCTGGTGTCTGAGTTCTCCCTTACCTTTATGATATCAGCTTTTATGTCTGCACTCAACACCCAACATTCTATAGTTGCTTCTGTCGCTGGTTATGGTGCTTCTTCTTCCTTTCTTCTTCCCTTCTGCTTTATCGTGTCCCTATATACGTATTTCTTTCTCAAAAGTGTGTCCAAGTATCGTTTTCCCTTTTTCCCCTCCAAATATTTTAGTACTTCACATTAAACCTTTCCATTACAATAAGGTTCCTCAACTCAAGGAGACAAGGACCACTCAAACCTCTCTCTTGGTTAATTTCATCCTCTCATCACCATGTCTACTTTTTATATCCCAAAAAAAAAAAAAAAAAAACCATGTCTCCTTTCCCCTCATTTTCTCTGGCAGTGGCTGCAGTTTGTTTTCTCACCTGTTGCGTCTTTCATCAACGTCAAAAATAAGGATCGCTAATTGGTTTCGTGGCTTCCACAAATTGGGTGTTAAATATGTGTAAATATATAATTATTTTATAATGCAACAGAATGTATAATTTATTCTCTAAAATTTATTTATGACAATGTGTTCTTCTTAAAAGTTGAATTATTTTTAAAAATATTTTCTACCTCTATATCTTTATAAATATACTATTCTATTATTTTATGAGTTTAACATTATATGAAAAATGTAAAGTTGTGATTTATAACTATGTTTTATGTTAGCTTTATTCCATGACAAAAAGTGTTGTAATTGTTTTAATTTATTTCCTTGTACTTTGTGGGATTTTATTGTATTGGGTTTAGTATCAAGTTGATTAAGACTCAAGCTTAAATGAAGAATCAGTGGATCTCGCGAGTGTCTCGCTGGAAGCTAACCCGCAAAAGAGCCATGTGAGAAGCACGTGACTGGTGACTGGAAGCTGAAGAGTCCTGCTAGGCTGTTGTTTTCGCGAGTGTCTTGCGGGTAAGGCCTTCCAGCCAGATATTCGTGAAACATTCTGTCTGGAGGATTTTAATGTGTGTCTTTCTTACCCTTCACCCATACTATATATACTCACATTACCTACTAATGTAAAATGGGTCAATTCAGAGAGAAAAACCCTAGATAGGTTTTCAACAACACACACACTCATCTTTTGAGAGAGAGCTACTCATCCTTAGTGAGAAATCATTGTAGCATCTTCTCCATCCCTCTCCCATTGTCATACCTTGAGAGGAGATTTGTACCCAAACACAACCCCACCCATTCAAAGTGTAGAGAATGTTTTGGAGTTTGGGAAGCTTTGGGGATTTGCTAAAAGAAGCCGGTGAGGCTTGAAGGATGCAATCAGGCATATTGTGGGATCCAAAAAGTTAGACAAGACACAGTTCCAAGAAGTCTTGTTAGAGTAGGAGCTTGGAGGGCTTAGGTATTGTAGCCTCTTCTCCATCCCTCTCCCATTATCATACCTTGAGAGGAGATTTGTACCCAAACACAACCCACACCCATTCAGAGTATAGAGAGTGTTTTGGAATTTGGAAAGTTTTGGGGATTTGCCAAAAGAAGCCGATGAGGCTTGGTGGATGCAATCGGGCGTATTGTGGGATCCGAAAAGTTAGACAAGACACGGTTCTGAGAAGCCTTGTTAGAGTAGGAGCTTGGAGGGCTTCGGTACATCAGGTAGATTAGGCTTAGAGGGTCTCTTACTAACCCATGTATCCTAACTAATTGTCTAGTGGATCGATTACCACTTGGAGGGCGACAGAGAGGTTTTTCGCCAAGTTCTTCGGTTTCCTCTTCGATAATACATCGACATGTTATCTTGTGTTTGCATTCTCTCTTCCCTTACTCTTATACTTTACTTTTATTGTTTGTTGTTCATGTGTATGCACTAGAGTAGTATCGGTTGATTGCACTTCATTTACTCTTATTTCCGCATTTAGATAAGTTAGAGTAAAATCAATCTAGCCGTAATTTTTAATTGGAGGTCTAAACAAGCTCTTGTGTTTTCAACACATTTTCGAGCTTTCAATTGGTATCAGAGTAGGTACACTTGTTTTGGTTTAAATACCTAAGTGTGATCCTTGACTCCTTGTGTTTATTTGCCATGAATTGTGCTTTATATGCCTCTTTGTATGATTTGGTTGGTAATGAATATAACATGCCACGTGTTTATGAAAATGCCTCTATGAGTGATAATCCTCATGATTGTGATGCTATGTTACACGAATCTTTGGGTTTTGTTGATATTCCTAACACCAAACTCTTAAAGAAAAATGCTAAGAAGTTTCAAAAGAGTTTAAGCAAGTTATTTTGTAAAAATGATGATTTGATTGCTAAACTCAATGAATCTAACAAATTGGTTGAAAAATATAAGAAACTTGTTGAAAATTCTCTTGAAAAGCTAAAAGAGTTTGAATGTTTGAATATGGACTTGGATGCTAAACTTGTTTTGTCTAACAAACTTGTTGATGATCTTAAATCTGAAAATGAACCTCTTAAGATGCATATCAAGTGTTTGATTGTTGAACATATTATTAAAAAAGATGAAAATATATGTTGCAATCATGTTGTGGTACCCAATTTTGTGTCTAATGTGTGTTCTGCCTCAAAGGACAAATCGGTGTACATTCCTCAACATAAAAGAAATCAAAAAGTGGAGAGAAAGGCTGTTAAGTCAAAGCCTCTATTTAGGTCCCATCCTAAGGATTTGAGTTGATCTAAGTTTGTTCCTATTTGCCACCATTGTGGTATGATTGGTCATATAAGACCTCAATGTCATAAGTTGAAGAGGGAACAAAACCATGTTGCTAGATCCCTTCCCAAAAAGCCTAGTGAACCTAAACACATTGTTTGTCACCATTGTGGTGCCTTTGGTCATCTTAGACCTCATTGCTCTAAGTTTCAGGCTTTTAAAAGAATCAAAAGAAAAGAGAAACTTGAGCTTTTTGAAAATTATGCTAAAAATGGTAAACTGGATTTGAGTGAAAATCGCATGTTGTTAAAGAAAGTGTTTAATGCTCTTAACTCCTTGACTATGTGCATCTCCGGTTCTCATTCTTCCAACCCTCGTCTCACTTCTCATAAGACACTCATTCCAAACAATCATTCTGTTTGGATGAAGAAGGGTTCCTATGGTTGAGCTTTGCTCTTTTGGCCCTTGATCTAATTCTTTCGATTTTTGTAGGACCCTTCATGCATTAGATGCTTCACTGTCATGCATTTATGCATCATGCATCTCTTCATATGCATTGTTTTATTTTTGTTTTGATCTTACTTTTATACCTTTGTTTTGTGTGTGTAAAAATCCAAAACTACATAAAAAGTGAAAAATTCAAAAAGTTTGATCATATATGTTTAAGCATATTTCACATGTGAGTTTGGCCCAGTACCTTCGTACTAATGGCGTAGTGCATTTACGAGCTTAGCTTGTTATGTATGCACATTTATCTGTATGGAAGAAATCTTGAAAACTATATTTGATTGTTGTAAATAGATCTTCAAGCTTGTCAAAAATGATTGGTCAATAGTCTTGATGGTCTTGATACTTGCATAGACTTGTGCCTATATCTCTTCCCACTTTATTTTTATGTTTTTGCAAAAGAGCTCACCAAATGTAAATCTCAAAGTGAAAAAGAGATATTGAGCTGCAAAAGTCTGTCGTACATACTAGTATTTGACTAGGAAAAAGGGAAAGAGATTTTTGTTTTAAAATGTATGGTGCTCAAAAAGCCAAAGGCTAATTCAAAATGTTGAAATATCAAAAATTTCAAGCACTAATCTCAAAAAAGGATGTATTATCCAAAAATGATCAAATGTTATGATTTATGCAGAAGCCAAATGAAAAGCTTCTAAGTTATGTAATCATTTTCTTGTGGGAGGTCATATATGCTCATTTCTATAATTGACATTGTCCACTTGACTCAGTGCTAGTTGTGTATGATTTGATTGAATTGATCATTGAAGCTTCACTCTAGACTAAGGACTATTCCTCACTTGATTCACACACATAACACACAAGTTTAATGTTCAATGAATGCCTATTTCATTTGTGTGTTTGTACATACTCAAATGTGATGTGTGTGTGCTCAACCATATGTGGATCAAACCAAAAAGAATTTTTGTTCTTTTTGTTTTCTTTTGGAAGTGATTTGTATCACCCATGTTTTTCAAAATTTTTCAAGTTGTTTTTGTGTGAAAAACATGTTTTCTGAGTGTTTTTATGACCTATTTCATGTATAAGCTCAACTGGGAGTTATATGATTCAATTTTAAAGTTTTTTTAGCTTTGGACAGAGAGTTTCGCGACTGTCTTGTGAGTAAGAATTACCCGTGAAAAATTTCGCGAGTAACTGCGCGAGTAAGCTTCCCGCGAAATGTTTAAAAAATATATTGAATAATAAATTAATATACATATATCCGTCGTATTGCATCCTAATTTTTCAAAAAATAGTGTATGGCTGTGTAGTAACCGTCCCCATGTCCATAATTCCTAAATTATATGTGTAGTAACCGTATGTGTTGAAAAAGCCTAGTCTTAATTAACTAATCCATGTATTGGATTAGACCTCCAAAAGGCAACTTTAGAAGGTTCATTAGACATCAAGTGCCAAAATTTTATGAATACTTCGAATAAGGATACTCTGCAGACTCACTTGATGCATTTTCTATCAAACACAGCTTTTGTTCTTGCTGATTTTGTTTGCATTTCTATTCTTTATTCTGATACTCCCCCTCAAGGTAAACTGCAAAGTGTATGTTAACCATTCCCATCTTGAAAACCAGACTTAAAGATTGATTGAAACTTAGTGCCTTTGTTAACAAATTAGCAAGTTGATAAGGAGATCTCACATGAATCAACTTGATAACCTTTTCCAGAACTTTATCATTTACCACATGACGATCAATTTCAATGTATTTAGTCCTCTCATGAAATACTGGATTTGATCCAATGTGCAAGGTTGCTTGATTGTCACAAAACGGCAGTGCTTCTCTATTGTGATCAATCCCAATATCCTTGAGGAAGTACAAGATCCACACTATCTCACAAGTAGCCACTGCCATAGGTCTATGTTCTGCTTCTATAGAGGACCTAGAAACAGTGCACTGTTTTTTTGATTTCCATGAAACTAAGGAGTCTCCAATGAACACACTATACCCTGTCATAGATCTCCTTGTGCCAGGACATGAAGCCTAGTCAAAATTAGCAAAACATTTGACATGAATCTCTAACTTGGATGAAAACAATATGCCTTTTCCTAGTTCATTCTTGGGATACTACAAAATTCTGTGCACAACATCCAAGTGAGGCTTTCTTGGCTTGGCCATGTATAGACTCAACCTATGAACTACATAGGTGATGTTTGGCCTAGTAATGGTTAAGTACAACAACCTGCCAATCATCCTTCTGTACATGCTTGGATCCTTGAGCTCTTCTCCTTCATACTTGGTCAACCTAATGTTTTGTTCCATTGGGGTCTTAGCTAGCTTACACCCTAGGAAACATGCATCATTCAATACTTGATAACGCCTTGAAATGTATACTTGTTATATATTTATGTGGGCATTATCTCCTTATTATTATGTTTAATTTGTATAATTAAGTCATGATTTGCGTTAGTCCCTATTATTTATCTTTACATAATTTCTTGAATAAGATGTCATTCATTGTGTGTAATTTTCTACTTTCAAGAAATTATGTGAGAAAGATGAGTTTACATGAATTTATAAGAGAATGGAGGCCAAACTAGAATTAAAGTGGAGCTAAAGGATCATGCTTAAATGTCTAAGGAGGTACAGCTGGAGTGCTTGGATCGTCTACCATGATTGGAAGCTTCAAATAAGGAAAGAAATCAAGAGGCAGAATCTGAAAAGGAAAAATCTGATTTGAGCACTGATCAGTATTTTGGGTGTAACTCTCTCCTCAAAAATCTAATTGATACAAGGCTGGAAGGGTTGGAACCGTGACTTAAATATCTACAACTTTCCAGTTTTGAGTTTTTCTAAATTCTCAATTTTTGAGGACCGAAATTAACTTACAATTTACTGCTGTAAACCTAGACGGAAATTAAAATAGTAAAAGTATTATTTTCTTTGAGCACTTAGACACTAGGGTTTTAGAAGGGAGGCTGGGAGAACGAATTTTGGGAAAAGAAAACCTTGTATTTTCCTTTCTCTAATGGCAGCCTAAACTCTTGCTAGGGCTAGGGGTTATGTTTCTTCTATACGGTATGAATATTCAATGTGATTCTTTCTAGGATTTTATCAACAACATATTTGATTGTTCAATTAGATTTCTTTTGATGTATTAGTTCTTCCATGCTTTCAATAAGTTCAATCATGTTTTTCTTATTGTTGAAATGAATTTCTAATAGTCTTAAATAGAAATCAGGTTTTAAAGTGAATGGGTTTTTCTGAAAACTTTTCTAACCGCATTATTAATCTAAGTTATCATGTGTTCTTGAATTGTCCCAGTTTAACCGAATCATAAGTATTTAATTGTATAAGATCAATCAATTATGAAATATATAATTTCTTAGATTACAAAGAATTTCATATCGATATAGGGAAACACCCCGATATCCTAGTATTTACATTATTGATTTAAATCAGTTTTTATTATTATTCTTGTTAACAATCACCTAGAAAAAGTACTTTCTTCTTCACCCAAATTGTTGTTTAATTATATTGTCTTTGAATCTATCCTGCTCCTTGTGGTTCGACCTCGGTACTCCAAGAATTATACTGCTACAATCTTCTGCACTTGGGAGTGAGCAAGCAATACTTCAAGTGTATTCTTCCTTTGGCACAAAGCTATTCCTTGATCTGATCTAGCAATTTCAAGAGTAAGAAAATATCTTAGATCAACCAAGTCCTTAAGCTTGAATTTCTGATCAAGCAACAACTTAAATTGATCTACTTTATCCTTATCATTACTAGCTATTAGCACATCATCTACATAGACCAAAAGGATCGTGAATGAATGACCTTTCTGCCAAGTGAAGAGAAAGTAATTAGCTATGGACTGTACAAACCCCAATTGTTGAATCAAAGTGGTTGAGAACTTAGCAAATCACTACCTAGAAGTTTGCTTGAGACCATAGAAAGACTTATTCAGAGAGTAATCAACTTTAGACTGTACAAACCCTAGCTGTTGAATCAAAGTGGTCGAGAACTTAGAAAATCACTACCTAGAAGCTTGCTTGAGACCATAGAGAGACTTATTAAATCTACAAACCTTCTTCCCCTTGCTATTAAAACCTGATGGAAAAGCCATATACACATCTTCAGATAAATCCCTGTGCAAAAATGCATTGTTTACATCAAGTTGCCCAAGATACCAACCTTTAACTGCTGCCATTGCCAAAAGACACTTAACTGACACCATTTTGGAAACTAGGGAAAAAGTTTTAGTATAATCTATCCCCTCCTTTTCAGTGAAACCCTTGGCTACAAGTCTAGCCTTATGTCTTTCCACCGAGCCATCAAACTTGTACTTGACATTGTAGACCTATTTACAACCTATAGGCTTCTTATTGGCAGGCAAGGATGTCAATGTCCAAGTGTTATTTGCCTCTAGAGCTGTTATTTCAGCAGCCATAGCTTCCTGCCACTTAGGATCAGAAACTACCCGGTAATAGTGTGAAGGCTCAACAATGGAAGAAATGGAACAACAAAAGGATTTATAGGAAAAAGAGAGAGATTGATATGAAAGATGAGAAGACAAAGGGTGAGAAGTACCTGATTGGAGAGCAACAGTAGTGGGAGAGGAAGTAACCATGTTACAGTGATAAGCTTGGAGATAAGATGGTCTTTTGGAAACTCTAGAAGACTTTCTAAGTGGAACTAGATCAATAGGAGGTTCAAGTGGCTCAACAGGAACATCTTGTAGGTACACATCATCAAGTTAATGATGAACTTGAATGATGGTGTTTTCAAAAGTAGCAAATGATGCATCAAAATGAGCAAATAATGGAGGAACAGAGATGTGATATGGAATTGGATGGAGAAGTATGCTGAGGAAGATCATCAAAAAGAGTGGAGGAAAGACAAGGCAAAGGAACAAATGAATTTGTACTTGAGGTAAGAACTGGAGAAATAGAAGTAGAGGACTGATATGGGAAAACAAATTCATGAAACATCACATCTCCAATGATAAAGACAAAATGAGATTGTAAATCAAACTCCTTATAACCCTTAACATTAAAAGGCTAACCAATGAACACACACCTCCTTGATCTAGGGTCAAATTTAGACTTGGATTTGGCAATAGTTAAAGCAAAACATTCACATTCAAAAACCTTTAAATGAGCATATGAAGGTGCTTATTGAAAAGAAGTTCACAAGGAGTTTTGTTGATTAATAAAGGTGATGGTAATCTATTGATTAAGTAAGCAGCAGTAAGTACATAATCACCCCAAAATTGGATAGGAATGTTAGATTGAAACTGCAAAGTCCTAGCAATGGAAAGGAGGTGTTGTTGTTTTGTCTCCACAACAGAATTTTGTTGTGGAGTATAAACACAACTATGTTGATGTATAATGCCATTGGAGTTAAATAAATAAATAAAAAAAATAAAATCTGCCATATGAAATTCTAAAGCATTATCAGTTCTTATTGTTTTAATTTTGACACTAAATTGAGTAAGAACCATAGTATAGAAAAGAAATGAAAGTAGGCAATTTTTGTTGGACATTGTTAGAAACTGCATGGTAATAGTGTGAGGGCTCAAGAGAGTTGGATGAAGTTTGTTGAATGCTATCAGACAGTAATAGGTACAAACCATCAGTTGCTTGTCCCACTCCAATCGTTCTCCAAGAGGTAAGATCCCGAACAAAGTAGAAAACAGAAAGAAAAACAAGACAACCTGGTTGTGATTTAGTGATGGTACTAACAGATAGTAGGTTAAAAGTGAAGGAAGGCACACAAAGAACATTATGAAGGGTGAGAGAAGTTGATAGAGTAATGGTTCCATGTGTGTTACTGAGGCAGTCTCTCCATTTGGCAGTTCAACTATGGATTGAGCAATAGCAGTAATAGTAGACAAAAGATGCATTGAACAGAAAATATGGTCAGTTACCCTAGTATCTATGACCCAAGTGTTAAAAGTATAGGCTTTTCTATTCACAACTTTTGCAGAAAAAATAGAATGGGAAAGGTCTATACCTGCCATTGCAATGGTAGTGGAGGACACTACAGTGGCCATAAATGTATCCTTCCCTTCAACAACTGAAAAGAAAGGAGAGCTAGGAGTGCTGATCATTGCAAGAAGTTGATGATATTGCTCTAGAGTGAAAGTTGGATTACTTGTACTTGTGCAAGGTATCAACTCCTGTAACTAATTGGCCATTGGATTCTTGTTCTTGAATTTAAATCTAGGTGGAAAATCATGCAATATGTAACATTTGTCAGCAGTATGACCAGTTTTACCACAGTGAGTACAAACTAGCTTATCATTTCCCTTGCTGCCATTACCACTGCCTCCAAGATTGGCATTAAGACTTTGTATCTTTGTGGCTAAGGCTGCTCACACCAAATGAGTTTGTAACTAATCTTTGCATTTCTTCTTGAATTAACAAAGAGTAAACTTTATTGATGGAAGGAAGAGGATCCATAAGCAAATCCTAAGTTCTAACTTGTGAAAAAGAGTCATTCAATCCCATCAAGAATTTCATCATTGATTCTTAGATTTGCAAATCACTAAGCCTCTTGTTTACATTACATACACGCTTTCCACAAGTGCATGAAGGAAAAGGACTGTAATTTTGCAACTAATGCCAAAGTACCTTTAATTGAGTAAAGAAATCAATGATAGAAACCTCACTTTGATGAAGTTCTGCAATTTCTTTTTGAAGATTTTGCAATTTCTGCAATTTCTTTTTGAAGATTGTAGATCCTCAAATCATTCCAAATCTCCAAAGCTGTGTCTTCATAGATGATGCTAGCTTGAAGTTTTGGTGAGATTGAATTGGTTAACCAAGTTCCAACCATATTGTCACACCTAATCTAAGCTTAAATAGCTGAAGGTAAAGACACCGATGGAGATGACAAAGTGAGAGTGCCACCAATCCCAATTTGTTCTTGGTGAGTAAAGCTTTTCTCATTGCTTGAGCGCAAGCTAAGTAATTCTCACCACCTATCAAAAGTTGTGTAACAAGAACTGTACTTGGACTCTTTGCATGATGCAAGAACAAAGGATCATCCATTGGTGAATCTTATGAAGATGAAGATGAAGATGAAGCATTTTCTCCAACAGGGACATTTGGAGTTGTAGCAGAAGCCATTGTCAACAAGAAAGAATTTGAATTTTCTTAGATTGAAAAGAAAATTAAAAGAAACTACAAAACCCTAGACGAAATTTGGAAAGATCTAGAGGTTTACAAGAAAGAATTTTCTTTGACTGACAAGAAAATTGAAAGAAAGTACAAAACTCTAGACAAAATTTGGAAAGGATTAGAGCTTTAGCTTCGATACCAAATCAAAGATTTGGATAAATTGTTCTATTCATTAATGTCAGAGAGATACAACTTATATACCTATACAGATAAGAAACTAACTAGCAGAATTATACATATGTGAATACAAAACAACAAACTAACTAACCCACGTGCCATAGCTAAAACACTAACATTACTACTATTAAATACAGAGAATACAAGTTGTTTTTCTTTTTATACAGTAGCAAACTACAGTCATTTATCCAAGAACAATTCTGTAGATTCACTTGATGCATTTTTAGTTAAACACAGCTTTGGTTCTTGCTGATCTTGTTTGTATTTCTGTTCTTTATTCTGATATTGGCAAATCGAGAACAAAAACATGTCTAGTTTAAGTGTTAGACATTACTCATGATAATTCAAGTCAAGATTCAAGAACAGTCAAGCTATAGAAAGGAAAAGTCAAGATCTACAAGGCTCATCCAATTGAAAGAAATACGACCGATTGAAGATCGTATTCTAAAGAATTTAAATCTGGCCTAAAGCCTGTGAAAGCGTCTAGGGTTTCAGTCCAACACTATCTAGTATAAAAGGAAAACCCTAATTACATTTTAGAAGTTCTTGGAAGTCTTGTGAGTTACTCTTGTGAGATTTGTGAGGTTTCTGCAGCCTTTCAAATCAATCAAGCATTTACTGGAAGAAGATCCACATTCAAGAACTTACGGATTAAGTTGCTGCATACAAGATCATACATAGCTGATGATTTAAAGTTTTGAGTGAGATCTCAGAGTCACAAATGTGGGTGTTTGTGTGCGACAAATTCAGATAGAAGAGTATGTGGATTCGGAGCTGCACATGGTTGTGTGAGTATGTACTACAAGAGGTAGCTTTAAATTTAGGAAAAAATCTATTGTAAAATTTTCATTCTATCATAGTGAATTTGTTGCCTCAATGATAGTTTAGGTTAAATCCTCCCTAAGTTTTTTACCTTGAAATTGTTGATTTCATTGGTTTTCTTAAGTCACCATATTGCTTGCCTTCTTTATTTTTCCACACAAAGCAATATAATTGTACGTGTTTAACCTAGATCTGAATAATAAACCTAAGCATCAACTTGATTAATTAATTAGGTTAAGCAATCTAAGTGTACAGGGGTCTAAACGAACAAACAAAACTTGTGAAAAAAGTGTTGTTTCTACTTATGCCTGCTAAGGACCATTTCAATGAGTTTATTTTTTATTATAAGATAGAATATAAAAGTTTTGGAAAATCTTTTTTTTTTTTTAATTATATTCTACTTTGTAAAATAAACCAAATATTAGGGCTGTCCAGAGACCCAGTCAACTCGACCCACCCGCGACCGCCGACCGGACCCGACCCGCCGCCGACCGAACCGACTTCTCCGGCGGTCGATGACGGGTTTATTCCTCCAAAACCCGAGTTTTCCGAGTTGGGTGTCGGTTTTCCTTCCTCCAAAATCCGTTCAACCCGATCCGACCAACCCAGAAAATTTCCGGCGATATTTAGTAGATCCGGCGAGATCTATACCATTTTCGTCAAGTTCTTGGCGAGATTTCGCTGAATCTAGCCCAAATCTTGCCGAAAATGGCCTAGATTAGGGCGGATCTGGTGAGACATCAAGGATTTTGGCCATTTTTCTCCGTTTTCGTGCCGGATTCTCGCTGGATCTACGCCTGATTCTCGCAGTTTTCCAGATTTTTGACTCCGACCGACCCGCTCGAATCCTGTTGAAGTTTCAACCCACCCGATCCGATCATCCTCTCGGTCGGCGGCGGGTTGAGATTCCGTCCACTCGATATGATCGGGTCCGTTGCGGGTTAGGCACAAACCCGACCCGGACCGACCCGTGGACGCCCCTACCAAATATAACCATCCAAACGTACACTAAAGAATAAATGCGTGGTTGAGTGACAACATAAAATGCTTCATTGTAAAATGTTTGCCAACATAAAATGTTTCCAAGGAACCATCGTAATAGAGCGACAGGAAGGTCCAGATCTATGAATGACAGTTGCAAGAGAGCTCCATAGCGACAAATACATCGATGGGTCTAAAGGTGATGGATCTGTTGATGGGTCTGAATGCGATGATCCATGGGTCAATCTTATCGTCTCCACACTAGTCAAAGGAGAGAAGGGAAGGGTGGGGGGTCTGCATGTGAAAGAAACAAAGAAGGGGAGGGAGAGTCTATGCAAACAAGAAAGAGAGACGAAGGAGTCATGCATGTGCTTTGAAAAATGTTTTATCCTAAAAATTTCACAATTTTTACAAAGAGTTTTCAATCTACAAAATCATTTTTAGCAAAACAACCAGGATCTAAATTTGCCAACAACCCAAGATCTACCAACATCATAAATGATTAATTAAACTATTTGGCACAAAATTGGAAATTGGTTAAAAGTTAACAATTGGTATCTAAATTTGCCAACAACCCAAAATCTGCCAACATCTGATGTGTGACTCAATGCACGTCTGCATAATTAATACACACTCAAATAATTTAATTCAATCAAATCCATACAATTTGGAGTATTACAAATATAATACCAAGAAACTTGTACTTCAATTGGATTGTTTGTTCTTCGTTATGAGGAAAAACATAGTTTGAATCTCCCATCAGTCAATGTTACTTACAAGTTACAACTATCGAATTATTATTTAAAACAATTTATAATCCAACAAGAAAGAAAATTCTTTCAAAGTCACGCAATCATCAAACAAGAAACTTTAGCAAGTATTATAAATATAGGGTTCGTTTGGATTGAACTTATTGTTGCTGAAACTGAAAACTGAAAACACTGTAACAAAATAATTTTTAAATGTATGAATAGTGCCGTGGGACCCATTTTTAATATTTTTTATTGCGTGAACAGTGCATTTTTTGTCTCTCAGAGTCAAATAATGCGGCCAAAAAAAAAAAAAAAAAAAAACGCAGATTGCAGGAAACGTGGACGCGCAACGCGTAATCCAAACCCCCTCATAGTATAGTCAATTTAAATCTTAAGACGTGGATATTCACACAGAACAAATATAACATTTCATGACAAGTATGAAGCAAGGCATGGTTCAATCCGCATTGAGTCAATGTTCCAGCTAAAATTAGCTAAAGGTGGTAGAGAGTCACTTTCCTCTTCATGTACGATTTTTATATCTTGTACCCGGCATATATGCCGGGTACCTCACAGTGGGGTGGGCCCCACAGTGTGTGGGTCCCACCCCCTTGTGAGGTACCCGGCATATATGCCGGGTACAGGGTATACGAGCTCCTTCATGTATTGGTTGATGGGATCCTTATGACTTGGGCGAGGCACAGGTCTTTAGGCATTGGTCCTTGTATGTAACTTAATGGGGATTCACGGATTAAGTCACTTCAGCCTGTACTTATAATTATAAATTATTTTTGAAATAATTTGTGTATTTATAATATCACCCCGCTATTTGGTGCCTAAAGATGTTGCCCAATCACATTAGCTTAAACAAAAACTTTAGAGACATTAAAAGAAAATTTTCACAATTGCAACCATCACAAGTTGTTATAATTAGTAAGTTAAAAAGTGAAGTCAGTAGTGAGTCCAGATAAGTACAAGTAAAAATTTGTTAACTCAATTAATTTTCTATAGAATTCTAATAGAGCACATATACTAATACTGTGTATGGTGATATTTCATTTCTAAAATAAATAAAACTGTTGGCCACATAGTAAAGGTTTGAGAAAACTCACTTGTAGTTAAGGAGAAAATGATGTAGGAAAATAGTTATCACAAGCTTAGCCAGATCACTTCTAGGACAAAATCTGCTGCCAGCACCAAATGGAATGAAAGCCCCTGCATTGGCTTTTAAATTCTATTTACAAGAAAAAATAACAATTTCGTTATTTCAAGATAATATAATTGGGGCTTTGACCACTTCTTTGAGATTCCAAGAGTTGGTCTAAGTTGCCTCGAAAAATCAATAAGATTTGCTGATTTTATCAGCGGGAAAGAACCTAATGCATTCATGTAATTAGAAGTTACTTGTTGAGAGTCGATTGTCACATTTTCTTATGGGGTTTAAAGTTGATTTAATTTATGAAATATGTTAGTTAAAAAGGAAGCTGTAAGAAGGATTAAAATTAATTTAATTTATGAAACTTTATTTCATTTATGAAATAAGTTAGTCAAAAGAAAAGATGTATGAAATGATAAACAATAATTTAGATACTGTAGTCTGTAATTTAGTTCAGAGGAAGTGCAGTTTGCATATATATATATATATATATACACACACACTCAGGCGTCTCTTCATTCTAAATCAAGAGTGAAAAAAGAAAAAACAACAAATATAATACCACCGCCCTTTCCAGTACTGCACGCATGTACGGCCCTATGATACAAATCTGAATGTATATAATTAAAAGAAAAAAATAAATAAAAAGACTCTTACGTCACCGACTGCAAGGACTTCAAAGCGCACCTCTCTCTCTCTCTCTCTCTCCCTCTCTCTCTCTGAGACTTTGAGTATGACCGTTTGAATCTAATAGTAAATTAGTTTATTAAATTTCAGTGTTTAAATTATTTTATTCAGTTTGAATGATTTCACTCACTAGACTGCTACACCGGACTGTGTAGTACTATAGTAGTGTGAGAGTGCTTTCCAACTAGCATTTAAATTATATTTTTATTTTAGATTTAATTATTTAAAATTGATAATAATGATTTTTTTTATATGTTTAATTGTGTTAGTTTTTAGACCCCTTAACACAATATATTTAACCTAATATTAAGCCAAGTTGATTAATAAGATTGTTAATTAAAATCTAGGTTAAACCAATATGTGTAAACCAAATATAATGCGAAAAAATAAAGAACACACAGATATGATTACTCAGATAACCCAATCGGTAAGAAATCTGGGGAGGATATAATCTAGATATCCTCAAGGTAAAAACAGATCCACTATGAAAGAATTGAAGTTTGTACATTAAGACTTAGACCACTAACATCATATTGTTACCTCGAGTAAAAAGCTTACTACCACGATCACGTGACAGTTCCGAGTCCACAGACTACTTCTTTTTTTGATCTGCAGCAGTCATAAGTTCTCCTACTTGTGACTTTGAGACTCCACTCAAAGGTTTCAGATCTTCTTTAAAGTTTTTTATACAGCAACTGAATAGGTCATCAAGTTCTTGACGTGAATCTTGATCTTAATAACTCTATGTATGTGTATAAAGGTAAACACCTCTCAAATCTCACAAAAGATTCAATACACTACTCTCAAAAGGACTTCTAAAACGTAGTTAGGTTTTTCCTTTTATACTTGGAGTGAAACACAAAACCCTATACGTCATACGGGTTTGGGCTGGTTTAATAATTCTACAGAAAATTATTGATCCACAATTTTCGATCGCTCGAGTCTAATCTTCGATCGATCGAGCCTTGCAGATTTTGAATAGTAATTCCTGCAATCACTCGATTCCAATTTTACATTAAACCACACTTTGAGCAAGTTTAAACCTAGACTCTATGTTTTGATCATGGTTTGCCAACATAATACACATTGAAATTCTAATACATTAGTTTCTAAAGTCTTAGAACCTAACAAATTGGCAGTGGCTTGAGAATTAAATTAAGTGTGTGTTTGGATAAGAATGAAAAATTAAAATTATTTCACTATTCAGCTTATTTTTGCTACTATTCATGGATCCCACTGCACTTTTTGACACTATTTATGGGTCCCACTGTACTATTTCAACTAACTTTTACCTTTATCTACAGTACTTTCAGCAATAATTTGTTTGTATCAACAAAATAAGCGGTATCCAAACACACCCTAAGTTTCTATTTGCTTCGTTCAATTTGGGAGAAGATGGAAAAGGGAAAGAAGAAAATTAGATGAAAATGGAGTGTTTGCTTATTTGGATAAGAGGGAAAAGGGATGAAATTTCGGTGAAACTCAGGTATTTTTGTTAGGACTCAACAAAAATCAATCTTCACAATTTGAGAAAAATGGGTAGATAGGAAATGAGTCATCTACCCCCTTTTATCATTTATTGCGTACATGTGTTTTTAATTATTGAATCATTAAGTAGTTTTTAATTTTTTTTTTTTTTTTGGGGGGTGTGGGGTTCTGCCACGCTAAATTCAAGTGGATTTGGGTTCGAACTTCAAATTTGTCAGAATTCTAGGGCAAATCATCTTTTATAAGCAGCATATTCAAGTCGATATATTTCAAACAAGTTGCCTTCTATTTTAATAGAAACAAACAGAACTACCAATCTTCTCCCTCCTCTTCATTTTTTTTTTCACTTCTTTTTAGTTCTCTAAATTTATTATAATTTCTTTTTACCCGATTTCAGTATCCATGGTGGACCTAATCTAAAGAAAATGATTTTTCCTTTCTCTTTTTTTTTTCCCATTATTTCCTTCCCTTTTTTTTTCAAAAAAAGTAGAAAAATGATTTTTGGAGGTTTAATATATATAAAATCATTATTAAAAAAAAAACTATACATTTTTAACGAAGAATAACAGGAGGTAGGTGTTAATTAAATAATATTAAAACTTAGAAAACTAAATTTAATGAAAGTAAAGTTAAAAGTCTAAATTTAACTTTAGGTAATTTAGCAAATAATAACACAACTTTTGTGCCTAAGTTTGACATAAAATATATATCTTTTGTTATACAAATATACATTGAAAATGAGTTAATTAAAAAAAATCATTTTAAATTTTGTAATAGAAACTTATGGCACATTTGGTATACTGAATGAGGATTACGACATGATAAAAATAAAATGTGTTGTAATGGAATAATTAAACATATTCATAAGTTTGTTTGTAAGTTGTGTAACATTAGAATAAAGCTTAGATCTATTTTAGGAAATATCTTACTCATATAATTATATTTTCTAAAAAATAATTTTTTTTTTAAATTTAAGAGTGAGGTAAATATTTTTTGATGATTTTTTATTATAATAATTGTTATGTGCATATGAAAAGTTTTTTATTTGGAAATATATTAATTTTAGAAATTATTACACCAACTAATAAATAACTATTATAGACTTTTAGAGAAAAATAATTATTCTTTTTTTTTTTTTTTGAGAGGGGAAAAATAATTATTCTTCATTTTAAAGAATAGATATTCATAAAAAATAACTATTCCCTCTAATAAAAATACAACCAAAGTTACCAAACTACTAAATAAGCAAAATATAAGAATAACTATTACATTACAATGTTTATTATAGTCTATCAAACATAGATGCTCTTAGTGAATGTATTGGAATCCATAGTTGGCTAATTAGTCAGGTTGTGTCAAAAAAAAAAATGGTACATTTAAAACGGTTTTTAATCCTATTACTCAAAAACATTTGTGTGTGTGTGTGTGCGCGCGCAAGTTCAAATGGGTTAAGGCCTTAAGGGATTAAGCAAAAATAAAAATAAAAATAAAATGTACTTACATTCCATCTCGATGGATCAAAGTTTTGTGGGTTAATATAAATTTCAGAATCCATATGGACAGCTCCATACCAAACCAGAACTTTCCATTCTTTAGGTATGATGTAGCCCAGAAATAAATAGCTTGATTGTGGTGAGACAAAAATACACCATAAACAAGTGAAAAACAAATAGTCTAGAAATATTGGGCATGAGTAATTAGTAACAAAGTTTTTAAACCCGTACCAGACCGTACGGTCCGACTGGGTTAACCATGAACCTCTCATAATCACGGTTCTTTTAATCTTAAGAACCGGTCTATGCCAAAAAAGCAGGAAACTGTTCGAAGTACGGTTCAACCGCACAGTTCTAAGAACCATGATCAAACCGCTTCTCACGGTTCCCTTTGAATCTGAATCTAAAAATAAAAAAATAAAAAATAAATAAAAAAACACAGAAAAACAAAAGAAAAAGAAACACAACTGCTGGGAGTACATCATGTTTTCACAAACTCTACCACTGCCATCTCCAGAGAAACACAGCATGTTTTTATGTTTCTTCTTCTTCTCTCTTCAGAGCACATCACGCAGCTCCTTCAGAAACTCTTCTCTTGGGCAAAGCAAGCTTTAAATTCTAGCTTTGTTCTTCGCCAGTAATGTGTGTGTGACAGGGTGAGAGTATGAGAGAAAGAGAATGAGAAAGAGAGAGCTAGAGATAAAGAAAGAAAAATAAAAGCAGAGAGGACACGTTATGTGGAGGAAGAGTCTAGAAAAATAAAAACAAGATGAGAGGAGTGGGGATGGGGATACGTGTGTGGAGGAGAAAAAACAAGAGAAAAAAAGAAAAGAAAAGGAAAATAAATGTATGGATGCAAGGAAAGAAAGAAAAAATAATAACAAGAATAAAAAATCACAATTAAATGTTACTACAATATTTTTACAATATTTCACAATAGATTTTAAGTAACAGATTGTTATTAGTTAATATTGGTGAATAAAAAAATAATTTCAATAATGAGTTTAAATTAGAACTAGTAACAACTTTTCATATAAATTTTGTTGTGAAAATATTGCTAAAATTGTTGTAGACTTCTTCGCTGCTTCTAGAGACTTCTTCTTTGTTGCTACGTGCTTTAGTGTCAACTACTAACATATAATGTTTGCTTGCTGTCAATCACTTCCTTCTTGGGTTTTGTTATTTATTTAAGTTTAACAATTTTTAAATGCATGGACATCTTTAGATCTAGCTTTTGATTTTTTCTTTTTAATTCATAATAAATGGTGAACAGTGACTATTCAAATGGGCTTGGGAAAAAAAATGATTGGTAGTCAAATGGGCTTGGCCATGAGCAAATAAACTAATTTGTCTCATAACCATTTTATTGGGTTTCATAAAATAAAAATTATTGGGTACTAAAGTGTGCTTTGTCATGACCTAAAAATAATTTAGAAACTCAATAGTTACTTATGTTTTTTTAGAATTTAATCATTTTTATTTGTATTATGAAAGTTATGTTATAAAAAATACTATCTATATTTGTTTTGGATTATTTAGTTAATTTTTCTTTTCTTTTTTTATTAATTTAATGTTTTTATATATATTTAAAATAATAATTAAATTAATTATAATGTCATCACGGTTCGATTTCGGTTCGACCTCAAAAACCTTAAACCTTTTCCTTTTACAGTTTAATGAACGGTCTGGGTCTCAAAACCTTGATTAGTAATTATCATTGATGCTAACATCGACTTTCGCCTCTCGAAATAGTGAAAATATAGTTGTCATGCGCAACATCTCATCAATTACCTATATCATAAAAGATAAAAATATGCGGCTTGTTACATGTAAATTGAGTAATGAGTCAAACTTTTCAGCATAAGGGGTTAGATCGATATTGACACATATGGAGGTCGCCTTTGTTTCATGGAGTATTTGATATCAGAGATTTTGATTTGTAATTTTTTTTCCAGCAGCATTTGATATGAGTTATTGTACGCATAGATGATTCTTCTCGCTACCATTTTAAATGGTGATCGAGTTCTATTATTCTTGTTTTTTTTTTTTTTTTTTTTTTTTTTTTTTAATGATAGTGCCTTAGCTAGCGCAAGAGTTAGGGTAAATGAATCAAAGGATTTTCAAGAGCATTATCATAGCCTCCTCTCCTCTACTAGGAGAATCATGATTTAAATCCTTCCTCTCCATAGTTAAATTATTCATGTAAAAATAATAATAAGAATTTAAGGATTACATTAAAAGTTGTTACTATCATCATTATCATAATATATGAGTAGTGGAAATCAATTTTGTATAGATTTAAAAAAAAAATTAAAAATTAAATAGTTACAAGTTACAACAAAGGAGAAAAAATTTAAATCTTGGATGTCTTTTTTTTTTTTTTTTTGAGAAAAAATCTTGGATGTCTTGAACACACTAAAAATGCTAACCAATTAAGTTACAATCCTACTACTTTTTGTAAGGTATGGAATAGCCCAAAGGCCTAAAACTACAATATGGCCTAGCTAGGCCAAGTAAGAAATATTGAACAACGTGTTTCGTGGGAAAAGAGCATTGACAAAATAATGGTAAATTGAGAACTCCCTACCTTAGCAAGATATTCCATTTGTTTAATTTCCTTAAGGCTCAATCCTTTCTGGTTAGATGGTCTTCTCTTTATGATCTCTTCTTGCTCATCTTGAAAATTGGATTATTTAGTGTGCGTTTGGCCAGTTTATTTTACTATTTAGCTTATTTTGGTTACTATTCATAGGCTCCACTATACTTTTTGATACTATTTATGAGTCCAACTGTACTATTTGAATAAACATTTACCTTTATCTACAATACTTTCAGTAAAAAGTTTTCAATTTCAGTAAAATAAGTGGATCATAAATAGACCCTTAATATAGTTAATACCAATGAGCATCCAAATCGATGGGATCTAAATCCAAGATTTATATTTTCAATTAATACAGTTTAAATATTTAATGGAAAAATAGTGATAGAGCCGTTTGGTAACGTTGTTTTAGTAACTGTTAGGACATATGTGTTTCACATACTAAGAACATATGTCTTACTTATTTATGTAAATTGGCTAATCCTTTGACAAAACGCACTCTACTTGTAATTGGGTAGATCTAGGTGTTTTTAATACTTTAAGAAACAATGTTTCAAGGTCAAGTATTGAAGTCATCAAGTCTATCCAAGAGAGAGCAAGTTGAAGTGCAGAATTTTTAAAGCTCGACACCTCTCGATAGCTACCTCGACACCTGCTATCTGTCGAGATTTAAAAAGTCAGAATTCCAAATCTGATTTTCTTGGGATCCGTGAATATGTTTTTGGGACTTCTTTTCTTCTAACCCTAAACATATAAAAGGATTATTTTAAGAGCCGTTTTGGGTGACACAAGTTGTATTATCATTGAGCAATCTCTGTTTATGCAAATTGTGCTCAACAGACGAAGTTCTTGACCTAGTTCATCTTCCATCAAGAAGTTGCTGTGTCTTTGCACCATAGGGTTTTGTAACCAAGCATCTTCCTGCTATTCATCACGTGGATGAACTGAAGAACTTTGCAGCCAACCTTTCTTCCTCAAGTTGGTGTTTCTGAAGTCGCGTACTGGGATCCGTGCATTGGTTAGTCACGTACTTGGGAGCCGTGCATCAAAGGTGGAAATTGTCACTACAGATCAAGTCCAATTGGGTATTGGGGTAAGGGTTCAACTGTAGGTTGGTAAGGTACTTGGGATTCCTTTCTTGTAACCGCTTGATTTGATAATAGTGGAGTTTCGGGAGTGGTGACCTGAAAATCACCCGGTGCGGTTTTTGCCGTTAGGGTTTTCCCCATTCGTAAACAAATCACCGTGTTATTTATTTTCCGCTGCATATTTAGTATTTGGTGATTTGTTTGTGCTTCCACAAAATTGCATGCTTAATTGGTTAATTAACAACTTGGCTAATTAATTAATCAATTAGGGTTTATCACAAGGGGTCATTCAGATTGTGACCTGTCAAGTGGTATCAGAGCAGGCACACTCTGATTAGGTCTTAATCTTAGCTGTGTTGATCCATTGACCCCTGTTTGTCATGGATAGAGGACAATCCTTAATCATACCTCCTTTATTTGATGGCACTAACTATGCATACTGGAAAGTACGCATGAGAGCTTTCTTGCAGTCTTTAGATGAGAAGGTGTGGCAAGCTGTAGAGATTGGCTGGACTAAGCCAAAAGAAGAACCGGCCGATTGGGACGATGCTAAGATCAAGGCGGCCAACTTCAACAGCAGAGCGCTGAATGCTCTTTTTAGCGCAGTCACCAATGAGGAGTTCAAGAAGATATCCTCAACTGAAACTGCTAAGGAGGCTTGGACCATCCTCCAGACAACCTATGAAGGGACGAAGGCTGTCAAAGACTCAAAACTTCAGAGGCTCACTACAAGCTTTGAAGAAATTAAAATGGAGGAGGATGAGTCGTTTGATGAGTTCTATGCCAAGCTCAAGGACATAGTGAACTCAGCCTTCAATCTTGGGGAAACCATCCCTGAACCCAAGATTGTAAGAAAAGTGCTCAGATCTCTACCTGAGAGATTTCATGCCAAGATTACGGCAATTGAGGAATCAAAGGATATAGACAAGATTCCTTTGACTGAGCTGGTTGGAAACTTGCAGACCTATGAGATAGGTTTATCTAGGATTGGCAAGACCAATAAAGGCAAAAGCATGGCCTTGAAGGCGAAGAGCAGTGATACAGATGAATCTTCCGATGATGAAGATTCTAAGATGAAGTCCTACATTACTCGGCAATTCAAAAAGTTCATGAAGAATGCCAATGGAAGAAGCTTCGACAAGGACCGCAGGCAGTTCAGTTCTTCTCAGTTCAAAAGCCAAGACAAAGGGAAGAAGGATGCTAGGGAGGCCGGTCAGTATACTGTTCCCGCAGGACCAAAGTGCTTTGGTTGTCATGGGTTCGGACACATGAAACATGAGTGTCCTACATATCTGAAAAGCATTGGGAAAAGCAAGGCCCTTGCTGTGACCCTAAGTGACACTGAGCCTGAAGACGATTCCGACAATGAGGATGACGGAATCCTAAATGCCTTCACTGCCACAGTCAATCCTACTGAAGGGATTGTTGAAGAAGTGGATGAAGAAGAAGAGTTGGTGGAGTCCAAATTTGAGAAGATGGATGATCAAGATGATATCCATTCAGCCTATGAGAAGCTTTACAAGCTCTCTGAAAAGTATGAGAAATTATATAGGCTGGCCACCAAGAAGCTCAGTGAAGTGGAACTCGATCGTGAAGAGCTGTCCACAAAGTTTGATGAGGCGAATCAAACTATTGGAGCACTGAGATTTGAGAACAATTTTTTGGCTGAGAAGACCAAGAAGCTTGAAGTGGAGCTGTTTCAAGTCAGAGCTCAACTGGAGAGGACCTCAAGTGCAAAGCTTGATGAGATGCTTAGCAATCAAAAACCTGCTTCGGATCGAACTGGTTTGGGGTATGGTATTTCTTTCTCTAATACTGCTTCTACTAGCAATACTGTTTTTGTTCCTGCTGCTAATAACATTGAAATTGAGAACCCTAATGTTAAAACTGAATTAGCTAGTGAGAACTTAGACAAAGGAAAATCTATCTTAGGAGCACCCCCTAAGCTAGACAAGAAAGATGCGAAGAACCCTAGGGCTAAGAAGGCTAACTCTCAAAAGCCTAAACAAAAGAAGCAGCATCTCTGTCATTATTGTGGAGCTGCCGGTCACACTCGACCAAATTGCTATAAGTGGTTAGCCACTCAACAGAGCAATGGCATGATAGCATCTGGAAGCCAATCTCAGCTTCAATCCTCTCTTGCTCCTCTTGGAGATCTTCTGAAAGCCCTCATGTTCCTTTCGAACTTGAACGGTTTAAATTCTTCCCCCTCACCACCTGTTCAAGGATTCTATCAAAGGAAAGGTTCTTCCAAGGAGTGGAAGAAAAAGGACTCTAAGTGATTTTATCACTTTCTTCTCCCTTCTTGTTTTTCTTTTGTGTGTTGCATTGCTTATGTGTTTTACTTTTCTGCTGAGTCAGTCTAGTTTTTGCTTTGCTTTGTTTAACATGTTTTTGTTTGTTTATTTTTCAGTTTTGTTCATTTTGTTTTTAATATAAAAATAAAAAAAAAATTGAAAAATCAGAAAAATACAAAAACAGTGTGTGTTATGTGTACTTTGGTATTTGTGTACCTTGGATGGCCAATGAAACAAAGTTTCTCTAAACTTTGTATCTCTTGTAGCTTAGATGAGCATCTCTATGCACAACTAAGCAAGTGAGCTTTGTGGCTCTTGTTTGTGATGAGTAAGATTAGGTTATCTCTTAAAAACTTAACACTCATATCACTCTTTTTGACGGGTAGGACTAGAAAATCCTAAGAGAAAGGCATTTATGACCATCTCACCACTGTTGCCCGCCAATCATAGTATGACACCTGTATGCTTCGGCATAGCAAAAGTGCAGTGTCATAGACACCTGTATGCTTCGGCATAGCAAAGGTGCAGTGTCAAAGACATTCGTATGCTTCGGCATAGCAAAAATGCGATGTCAAATGCTTAACATCTTGGGTATTTCTTTTCTCTCTTTTTATGCCCATGCATGATATGCTTAAAAGAAAAAAATATGCAAAGAAAATATAAAGCAAAAAGATTAAAGATGCTTTAAATATGATTGCAAGCGTGTTTTCTAGGAGATGTGGGAGTTATAGGATGTACCTCGAAGGTGATAGTCCCCATCAAACAGTTATGATTGTGTGTGAGTTAAAAGTTATTTACTCATATCTCAGATCGTCATAACATGTATACACATATGCAATCTTGCGATGTTTTTCACACACAACACGCAATATTCTTTGCTACTTTTGATACATGTGCAGGTACAATGTGATTTGGCCATCACAAGTGTTTACATATGCTAATGTATGCTCACTAAACTGTCATAACTTGTTTTTGAAATATAAAATTGGTTAGACTTGTTTAGTGTGTGTGTGTGTTTTGCATGATCTTTGTGCTTAATTTCTTGTTGAGAGATGTTTTGAGAGGTTTATATGTTGAGTGGATTTGTTGGTAGAGATGTGTGTTGGATTGCATTCATGTCTATGTTTTTCACTTCTCGAAAAACTCCTTTTACTGTGTCTCGACACCTTCCTCGACACCTCCTCGATACCTGGTCATCTGTCGAGCTTCTCAAGATTTTCTTATCGCAGTCTCGACACATCCTCGACACTTTGTGGATCGATCGAGAAAGTCTCTGTCCTCTCGATAGATTCTCGACACCTGTTGGATCGATCGAGATTCAATTGTGATGATTGTGTCTTCTTTCTCGACACCTGTCTCGATACCTTGTGGATCGATCGAGATTTCTTCTGTGTTCTCGATACCTTCTCGACACCTTCGCGATCGATCGAGCTTCGCGTATCTGAAATTCTCCTTGCATCTCGATACCTCTCGATACCTGCATCTGTCGAAGGCTTTTTCCTCGATACCTTCCTCGACAGCTTCCTCGATACCTCTCGACACCTCAGCTGTCAAGATTTACTGAAGGGTCTATATAAGGTTTGATCGCGATTCTGAATCATTTCACTCGATCTCTCTCGATCTCTCCGTGGCTGTTCATCTCCCCTTCACTCTCCTTTCACTCTAATCCTTCAACCCACTTGGATCTTGCTTATTTCTTGCTCAAATCACTTGGTAAGATACCTTTTCTCTTCCTTTTTCATGCATTTCATGTTATGAAAACCTAGTTTTTGGGATTTTTCATAAAAATTTGGGGTTTTTCAAAATTATTGAGTTTTTACTGAAATTTTGGGTTGGGTTTGGACTTAAATGATTTCAAAATGTCATACATTGCATTTCATGTGCATTATAATGATATTTTCATACATTTAGATGTGAGTACTTTGTTTATATGCTGTTAGGAATGGATTGGGCTGAGCCCATGATGATATTTCTGTTTTGCATGTCACATGTTCATGCATTCCCATGCATACGTACTCTTTGTTCATATATCTGTCATATTTGAACTGATTTGGGACTTTTCTGTTTGTCTCCCTCTCTATCTCTTTCTCATTCTTTTACGTGAGTAGTGTCTATGGCACCCAAACGTAAATCTACTCCTGCTCGGAACCCTCTGCGTTCTGGAGCTTCTACTTCTTCTGATTCTGCTCCTTTTAACATTCGGTTCCGTGATGGAGATGCCCAAAAAGCATTTACTAAGAACTTTTCTAGACGAGGTGTTCATTCGGAACGCCAAGTCATTCTGGCGGACTTCGCCGACACTGACCTTCCTTCTGTCATTCACAGTAGGGGATGGGGGTCACTGTGTGACATCCCAGTCACTTGCCCTCTCGTGCTGATACAGGAGTTCTACTCCAACATCTACGGGATTGATCTTTCAGTACCTCATTTTTCCACTCGCGTTCGAGGTATGCGCATTCCTGTCACACCGCAACTTGTTGCGGATGTGCTTAGGGTACCTAGGATAGAGTTTCCAGATTACCCCTCTTGTGAGCGTCTGAGGACTGTGTCCAAAGAAGAGCTCATTTCTGCTTTTTGTGAGCGCCCTGCTGATTGGGGTGAGCATCAGTTCACATCATGTAGGCCTTTTGCTAAAGGTCCTAGATTCATGAACATGGTGATGACTTTTGTTCTCTATCCTTTGTCTCACTATAACTCTATCACAGAGCCTCGTGCTCGATTTTTGCTTTCTCTTCTTGAGCACTTGACCATAGACTTCCCTTCTCACTTCATCCGGTCTATCTTAGAGGTTTATCTTGATTCGGCGTCCCGTGATAAGCTCATCTTTCCTTCTGCTATCACGCGGATTCTACGCCATTTTTCCGTTCCCTTTCCTGTGTCCGACCACTTCACACACATATCTGCCATAGATGCCGCTACCGTAAAACGTAGTGAGGCACAGTTTAGGTCGAGACAGCCTGGTGCCACTCCTCCCTCCCGTTCAGCACCATCCAGATCAGCTCCATCTACATCTGCTCCTTCTTCCTCTTCGAGCGATGTATCCCTTGGTGATATCATGGCGCAGCTGCAGCGCATGGACACTCGTCTTGATACACTCTCTGCTGAGTTGTATCAAGTGAATGTTCGTGTGGGTCGTATTGCACGACGGCAGGCGACCATGGGTGGTTTTGCTCCAGAGGCTACTCCTTCACCACCTACTCCAGTAGCTTCAGATTCTGAGGATGATGATGATGATGATGTTGATGATGATGATGATGGAGATGCTAGCTCTGCCGATGAGATGTCTACATGACACTCTACCCTTTGTCACTCGTGACAAAAAGGGGGAGTAGTTTTGGGTTATGAGCGTAGTCATCTTAGGGGGAGAGTTAGTATAGGACATTTTTGATAGGGGGAGTGTTGATACTTTTGAGGGATGTAGTGAGGTTTGATGTATCTTTTCTTTTCTTATCTTTTTAGATACATTGTTCTTGTATATGAGGTCTTGTGATCAGTTTTACATACATGGTACTTATTCTTTATTTATGTGGATGTATGTTTCTTTCACCTTTCTCTTCATGTGTTGTTTCTTTTCTATCTTTATACACATGTTCTTTACTTGTATGCAATCTATTTATTTCTGTTTCACACAAGATGCCTTGATAAGTTTTGTTTAAAGTGTTTCAGAAATACAGGTTGTCAAAGTCTACTTATCATAAGCTCTCTTCTTGCAAAGTTTTTCAAGAGTTTGTGTTAGGATAGATTTTATTGTATTCAACAAGTGAATATGAGTTGAGTGATTTATGACTTCTCTCATATGCTCATTTGTTTGTTGTGGTTTTGTCACGGATTGCCAAAGGGGGAGATTGTTAGGACATATGTGTTTCACATACTAAGAACATATGTCTTACTTATTTATGTAAATTGGCTAATCCTTTGACAAAACGCACTCTACTTGTAATTGGGTAGATCTAGGTGTTTTTAATACTTTAAGAAACAATGTTTCAAGGTCAAGTATTGAAGTCATCAAGTCTGTCCAAGAAAAAGCAAGTTGAAGTGCAGAATTTTTAAAGCTCGACACCTCTCGATAGCTACCTCGACACCTGCTATCTGTCGAGATTTAAAAAGTCAGAATTCCAAATCTGATTTTCTTGGGATCCGTGAATATGTTTTTGGGACTTCTTTTCTTCTAACCCTAAACATATAAAATGATTATTTTAAGAGCCGTTTTGGGTGACACAAGTTGTATTATCATTGAGCAATCTCTGTTTATGCAAATTGTGCTCAACAGACAAAGTTCTTGACCTAGTTCATCTTCCATCAAGAAGTTGCTGTGTCTTTGCACCATAGGGTTTTGTAACCAAGCATCTTCCTGCTATTCATCACGTGGATGAACTGAAGAACTTTGCAGCCAACCTTTCTTCCTCAAGTTGGTGTTTCTGAAGTCGCGTACTGGGATCCGCGCATTGGTTAGTCACGTACTTGGGAGCCGTGCATCAAAGGTGAAAATTGTCACTACAGATCAAGTCCAATTGGGTATTGGGGTAAGGGTTCAACTGTAGGTTGGTAAGGTACTTGGGATTCCTTTCTTGTAACCGCTTGATTTGATAATAGTGGAGTTTCGGGAGTGGTGACCTGAAAATCACCCGGTGGGGTTTTTGCCGTTAGGGTTTTCCCCATTCGTAAACAAATCACCGTGTTATTTATTTTCCGCTGCATATTTAGTATTTGGTGATTTGTTTGTGCTTCCACAAAATTGCATGCTTAATTGGTTAATTAACAACTTGGCTAATTAATTAATCAATTAGGGTTTATCACAAGGGGTCATTCACATTGTGACCTGTCAGTAACGTTGTTTATATTTTTTGGAAATACATGTGGGTAAAAAAGTGTATGAAAATGCGTGCAATGTCGTTTAAAAACTGAAAACATGTGTTTAAACTCCTATACTAAAGGGCCCCATTTGGTATGGTAATTTAAGCAATATTTTTCAGTTTTTAAATAACATTATTCGTATTTTCATATACTTTTTCACCCACTAATATTTCTAAAAAATACAAACAACGTTATTAGAACAACATTACCAAACAGCATATACCTCCCAAAATATAAATAATTCTGTTGGCTTTTGAAGTTTAAGCCAAAATGCGGCCATTTTAATTAGATTGCATTCCTACCCTAGCCTTTTTGAGTGGCTCGGGATGTTCTGTTAGATGTACTATTGCCCATAACGTAGCAATTGCTGAGCTATCAAAACCGGCTGACAAGAAAACGAGTATCAAATCTGCGATGTCCTCATCCTCCAATTTTTTATCGTCTTCGTCTTCAGCTTCGATCAGCAAATCCATCGTATCTTTCTTTCCGCGGTGTTGTTTACTTTCAAATTTCAATCATCACCCTCTTTTTGTCCAGACAGATTGAATGATTTTTACCATCTTTTTTCTTGCCTGAAGCATTAATTAAAAGTTTAAAACCATTATTAATCTAAATTGTTTGGATTAAAAATATTGGGCTGGGCTGAACCCAAATGAGTATATTCATATTGGGCCCGGTCTCTTACATAACAAAGAGCTGACTCTTCCTAAAGAATATGACCTTCGTTGAATAGGGGTGACTCTTTTGGGAAAGGGATATAACTAGTAAAAGTTGCTAAAAACCATTAATTTAATAATGAGCGTGACCTTCGTTGTCCTCTATTCATTTTTAGAGTGTCTTAAAATATTGTCATGTTTCTAAAATTAAAAATCATTAATTTACTAATGTTCTATTATACTCTTATTTTATTTTTAAAACTATTTTTGATAAATTTATTTAAGGGTAGTTTTAAAAATTTATATGTTTTTATACAGCATACAAGACAATAAATAATATTCTTTTAAAAAGTTGTATTTTTGAAACGGGACAAACAAATTGAAACGGATGCAATAATAAGTTTTATTAAAGTGGTTAGGTTGTGCATCTGTTAAGAGACCAAATTTTCTGTCTCACTTTTCCTGCTTTACTTTATACTTCACAAATAAAAACTTAACATATGTTAGCTCACTCAATTAAACTCTAATTTTCTTCCTTTTCTTATTTCACTTCCTAAAAGAAATAAAAATAAATGAAACCCCAATACATCCCACCAGTCACCACCACTAATCTTCATCTGCGACAACGAAATAGTGACCATTCCTAAGTTTCTTGTCCCTTTCTGCATTTTATTATTTCACTTCCTACAAGAAATCAAAATAAATAAAACACCAACATATGCCCACCGACCCACGACCACTAACCTTCATCGGCACCAACAACCATCCACCACTAGTTCTGGCTGGTGGGATATGTTGGGGTTTTATTTATTTTAATTTCTTTTAGTAAGTGAAATAAGAAAAATGCTGTTAATTAGAATTTAATTAAGTGAGTCGACATCTTTCACGTTTTTATTTGTAAAGTACAGAGTAGAACAAAAAAAGTAAGATAAAAAATTTGGACTCATTTGTTAATGTAACAAACATTACCGTTCTAGCCTCTTCCATATAACAATGTAAAACACTTAAAAAATCCTGCCGATTTGTAAGATTTATTCATCAAAATGTATGCGTAGAAAGAATGCTTGTTTTTATGTACATAATTTCTCCTATCCGACAGTTTCATATAGTAATGAAAGTGTACCTTGAGTGCTTTATGGAAAGCAAAGCTGGGGATATTAATGGCCATGGACATTAATCCCTTACGATAATTGGCAAACAAATTGTGTGTTTTCCATAGAATAGAATCGTTAACAGAGCCCATGAAAATGTGAGTCATTATCTTGTATGTAGCCCTCTTTATCTCTGTGTAGAACTCGAATGGCTGCTTCATGCTAGCCCATTCATCCAAGGAATTAATGACAATGTCCTCTGTATGTTGAATATACAATGTTAGTGCCTCATGGCCATTGATGGGAGACCCAATAAACCGGCGCAAACGCCTATGCTCTACATTGGAAACTGTGTGTAGGATGTTTTTCCTGATAAAAGAGTAGCGGATTTGGGATAACCATTTCACTGCAACAAAATTTGAGTTTTTTCAACATATTTATATTCACAGTCACTAAAAAATGTAAATAAAAGCTTAATTTTCTATGGTTGAGTACAAATGTAGAGTGAAAATAAGAAAACTTATAAACTTATTTCTGCTAGGGATGGCAATTTTTGCCCGACCCGTAGATACCTGGCCCGGCTCGGCCCTAATGGACCGGATTTTATCCAGTTCGATTAAAAATAGGGTCGGGTTTGGGTTAAAAAAAAAAAACTTGAAGCGGGTCCGGGTTTTTACAAAAACCAGGCCCGAACCCAGACCCGACCCCACCCGGTTATATATATATATATATATATATTGTTATAATCCTAACTAAAATGCCTCACCTCACACACAATCTCTTCAGACTTCAAAGCCGCCTCTCATTTCTCTCTTCAACTCACTCTCCTCTCCCACTCTCACTCACTCTCCTCTCATTTCTCTCACCGTCAGCCTCTCTCATGCTCTCATGTCTCACGTCGTCAGCCTCTCTCATGCTCTCAGCCTCTGGGTCTTACTCTCTTTGCCGAAGAAGATGAAGACAAAATCCTAAGATTCTCACCGCAAAGATTCTTGGTCTCATTCTCTCATCTCATTCTCTTTGCCGAAGAAGATGAAGACGAAATCCTAAGATTCTCGCCGCAAAGATTCTCGGTCTCACTCTCTCATGCTCTCATGTTCTTCTTCCATTTTTTCTTTATTTGATTAGTGGGTTTGGGGATTTAGATTCTCTTTGTTTAACCTGTGGGTTTGGGGATTTAGATTTTGTTGTTAAGATTTGATGTTCCTTGCATGTACTTGTTTTAGATTTTGATTTCAAATGTATTTGGTTTCTGTGAATAGTTTGAATAGGAAATTTGAATGGGTATGGCGGATTTGATTTGAGATTCATTTGGATTTGTTGTTTGTGCTGCATTGCTGCTGTGATTCTTTTTTCTCAGGAAAACTTTTTTTTTTAATTGATTGGGCTTCAAAAAATTTTTTTTTTTTGGTTGGGCCACGAATTGGGCCCGATCCCTTAACAAGGCCCGTGGGGCCCAACGGAGGCGGGTTCGGGCCTTGGGAAAAAAACCCGCTTAGTAAACGGGCCGGGTCCAAGCCACAGGTCGGGTTCGGGTATGGAAAAACCCGGCCCGAACCCAACCCGTTGCCATTCCTAATTTCTGCTGTTGTTATAACTATTGAAAAAAGTATTAAAAAGTATTTGGTTTTAGTTTTTGTTGAAAAAAGTGTTAAAAAGTATTTGGTTTTCGTTTTTTTTTTCTTCAGGCACCGTAGTAAAAGGGGGTCAAAAAATATTAAAGAGAGAATAGTTTTATCAACAGCATCATCAACTGTGGATAAAATAAATTAAATTTTGTATCAATGGATGTAAAACTTTGGAAATCAATAACCCTATATTGTATTGTATAACACTATCTTTATATATAAAAACAAGTATGCTGCTACAGTGCTTTGGTACTGTACACTCAGTGTGTTTGCACTGTGCACTGTAGCGGCAACAGTACTTTGGTGAGTCTTTTTTTTTTTTTTTTTTTCTTTGGTTTGTTTTGTGCTTTTTGTCTTTTCTTTCTTCTTTATATACAGTGCTTTCGGTTTACCTAATTGGTACTGTAGCTACCATCCCTAATTTTTTTTTTTAATATTTATGGAAGTTGGTATATATATTGTTATACTGACGCAACAAATTTCACAATATTTTCACAATTATTGATCGGAATTGTAGCTACAGTGCCTAAAGTTTTTTTTTTTTTTTTTCTCAGTAATCAGTTTGTGTGTTTTTTTTTTTTTTCTTCTTTTCAATATTTATGTAGCTGGTGTTATACTAACACAACAAAGCGCATGCACTATAACACTGTAGCTACAACAGTGCTTTTGGTTTAGTTACCGGCGTTGTAGCTACAATGCATAAAGTTTTTTTTTTTTTTTTTAGTAATCAGTTTGTGTTTTTTTTTTTTAAATATTTATGTAAGCTGGTATATATATTGTTATACTAACGCAATAAATTTCACAATATTTTCACAATTATTGACCAGCACTATAGCTACAGTGCCTAAATTTTTTTTTTTTTTTCAGTAATCGATTTGTGTTTTTTTTTTTCTTTTAAATATTTATGTAAGCTTATATATATATTGTTATACTGACACAACAAATTTCACAATATTTTCACAATATTTTTACAATTATTGACGTGTCAATTTCTTACAATTCAAAATAAAATAATAAAATATGAGATTGTGACCAACCACAATTAAAAATAAATGTTTTGAGAAAATGTTACAACACTTATTGTGTAGTACTTTTGCTTTATCGCGAATGCGTGTATGCACGATAGCTACAGTGCTTTTGGTTTAGTTAACTGGCACTGTAGCTACTATATATAAAAGCGCGAATGCGCTAAATTACTGTAGCTACACTGATTTGGTTTTGTGAGCTAATTCTTTTTTCTTTTTCTTTTTTTTCCAAATTTTGAACAGTAACTACAGTGCCACTTCTACAATAGCTACAGTTTTTTTTTTTTAGTAATCGGTTTGTGTTTTTTTTTTCCTTTTAAATATTTATGTAAGCTGGTATATATATTGTTATACTGACAAAACAAATTTTACAATATTTTCACAATTATTGACGTGCGCAAATGCACTAAAGCATTGTAGCTACATGGCTTTGGTTTCGTGAGCCACGTTTTTTTTTTTTTTTTTTTCCAAGTTTTGAACAGTAACTACAGTGCCAAGTGGTACTGTACCTACAGTAGTTACAGTTTTTTTTTTTTCCTTTTAAATATTTATGTAAGCTGGTATATATATTATTATACTGACACAACAAATTTCATAATATTTTCACAATTATTAACGTGTCAATTTCTTACAAGTCGAAATAAAATAATAAAATATGAGACTGTGACCAATCACAACTAAAAATAAATGTTTTGAGAAAATGTTACAACATTTATTGTGCAGTGCTTTTGGTTTATTCAACTAGCACGGTAGCTACAGTGCCTAAAGTTTTTTTTTTTTTTTAGTAATTGGTTTGTGTTTTTTTTTTTCTTTTAAATATTTATGTAAGCTGGTATATATATTGTTATACTGACACAAAAAATTTCACAATATTTTCACAATTATTGACGTGTCAATTTCTTACAAATCAAAATAAAATAATAAAATATGAGACTGTGATCAACCACAACTAAAAATAAATGTTTTGAGAAAATATTACAACACTTATTGTTTTCACAATATTTTCACAATTTTTGAGATCTCAGTTTCTTATAAATCAAATAAAAAAAATGCTAAGTCCATAACATTTTAACATTAATTTCTACAGTGCCTAAAGTTTTTTTTTTCCCCAGTTATAAGTTTGTGTTTTTTTTTTTCTTTTAAATATTTATGTAAGCTGGCATATCTATTAACTATATAAAAAGAGCCAAAAGCTCATGAATAGTATTTTTTTGGTTTATTCAATTAGTGAGGTGCACTTTCCCTCCCCCCCCTTCAAGTATGCCAGTTGTTTTGAGCTTTGTTTTTGTTTTATTATTATTATTATTATTTTTAAGATCTTTATATATTTACTTTGTACTTGCAATGCAAGTTTACATTGTAAATACACAAAAGTGGTTAATATTATACACATTTGCACAAAAAATGGTAAATATTGTACAAATTTTGTAAATGTGTACAAAATTTGCACATTTTTTTGTCTACAATATAAATTTATATTGTAATTAAGTACAATGTATACATAGAGATATTATAAAAATGTTGTGACGCATGTGTCAAATATTCCTTATGGGTCAAAATAAAATAAAATAAAATAATAAAATATTATATCGAGATCTAGCACAACTAAAAATATCGTGACATTTTGTTGTTATTACAATATATTCACAACTATTGAGGTGTAAATTATAGGTCAAAATAAAATAATAAAATATTGGACTGGGATTTGTTGCGGTCTTATACAAATGAGATTAACTCTTTATGACATAATTTTCAAAATTCTTAAAATTAATGTCTCTTTTCATTAATGTAAATCTCTATGCATTTAAAAAATCAAATAATTTATATCTTTATTTTGTGATACAAATAAAATTTAAAATTGATTCTAATTACTACTTTTTTTTTTTTTTCCATATCTTTATATCTTTATGGTATAAAAGCTCATTTTAAACTCAAAGAGTTTAAAACGTTAAGGTAGGCTCTCTCGCTCTCACTCCCGCTCTCTTTCATAGCTCACATCTCTCTCGGCCTAAACACAGTTTCTTAGCTCCTCACAGGTTCTCTCTCTCTCTCTCTCTTCCTTCCTTGTGTTTTTCTGTTATTTTCTCGGCAACCAAACGAAATTTTTGACATTGGTTGATTTTTCTTTGCTTCAGATTCACCAAGTTGGTACAATCGCATCCAAATCTTGTATACATTCACACTTTTACCTATCCAAACCTCTTATTAGGTATCTTCTGTACATTGATGAATCCAATTTCACATTCTCCTTGAAAACCTAATCTTCAATTTTGTATTTCTTTGTTTTTCCAAAGATAGCATAAACATTTTGTTTTTTTATTTTGGATTTTTTGTATATAACTTGTATAATTAAACCGCAAATCTAGAATTATTGCTTATTAATATAATTACTCTTACTGTATAATTTAGGCTTGTTTTTCAATTTGTCTATTTTGGTTTCAAATATCTCCTTTAATTGCAGGCTACTCATAGGAGGACTAGTGTTAGGCATTAGGCAACTCTGATTTAGAGTAAAAAATAACCTAACCTTCAATTTACTATCCTTCAACCTGGTCTATGCAAGTCTAGACATAGAGTATGTGTGCCAAGTGCTTGTGGAAATACCCAAATGGTAAAAAATAAATTAAAAGGAAAACAAAGATTAACAAGTACTTAAAGATTGATTCCTCAATTGGGTGTTTGTTCATATAATATTGATGTAATGAATCTCATATAGCTTTCTCTGATTATGAGAGTTTTGTTTCTTCGACTGTTGTTGTGTCTTTGAACTGTTTTAGGCATGGTTGTGACTTCAATTTGAAATTCTCTGTGGTTTGTGTGTGGAAACAAGTTTGACTTTTGGGATTTGTGTTAATGGTCTGCTTATTTAGCTAGCAGTAGAGTAGAGCTATTCCATGCATTTTGAGAACACGTTGTGGAACAATTTTCTCATATAAGCATAAGCTATAAATCTTACGTATATTTGCTTTATTCTACTGAAACCATTACAGCATGTGGTTAATAATTACTTATCTAATTATCTTCACATGCAATATCGTTTAATAACATAGAAAATTTTGAGTTTTCTACTGGAAGATATTGCCCTTGCTAAATTATGGATGGGAGCAAAAGCAGGGTCATGAATAATCGATTTTGAGAGGTCATTTGTATATCTATGTCTTCAATATTGGCAGAAATTGACACTTTGGGGCCACTCTCAAGGGGAAAGGTTGCCCTTGTAATAACCCGTTGTGTTTGGGACTTGAGCCGACACTCACCTATAAAGCCCTGGACATCAATTTTAGCAAAAATGTTGGCAAAGTTAAACACTTTGGGGTCACTCCCAAGGGATTTGTCCCTGTAATTACCTAGTGTGTGAGTCAGGGGGACTACACTCACCTATTGAATTAGTGGCATGTTAGAGTCCTTAGTAATTCAACTCTCTAATTCTCTTACTCACTCAATATGGTAGTTCTTTGAGGGAACTAGTCCTCCGCTGATTCTTTGAGGGAATCAACCTCCAAGCTAGTCTCAATGAGAGCTAAGTAAATGCATTCTTATTCAATTGCCTCTGTTACAATCCTCTCAGTCTTATACTAGTTACTGTCTTATTGTTGGTACACATATTACAGCTCACACTCCAACTAACTCCAACTAACAATATACAATACTTTGATGCTTGTTCTAACTAACTTTGTACAAGTACCTACTGCACACAATATCACAGCTGTGATGTCTTGTACCTAACATTACCCTCCCCTTTTAGAGAACCTTGCCCACAAGGTGAGGGAATTGGTGTTGCAGCTTGTGGAGGAGCTCCCAAGTAGCATCTTCTGGTGAAGAGCCTGCCCAGTGCACTAGAACCTCAGTAACCTGCCTCTGCCTCCTTAACTGAACTGATCGCTACTGCAAAATTGCAACCGGTTTAGGAGATAAGTGACCCAGGGAATCCACTGGTGGTAATGTAGGAATAGGATTGATGTGCTAACCAAGCTTAGCCTTCAAGCATGAAACGTGAAAAACTGGGTGAATGCATGAAGTTGGGGGTAAGTCCAACTTATAAGCAACAGAGCCAATCTTCTGCAGAACTTGGAAAGGGCCAAAGAACTTAGGTGCCAATTTCCCAACCTTCCTAAATCTAATGGACTGCTGTTTAAAAGGCTGCAACCGAAGGAAAACCCAATCCCCCACCTCAAAGTGTCTCTCCACTCTATGCTTGTTAGCCTGAAGTTTCATTCTGTCCTGGGCAGCAACCAAATTAGTCTTGAGAAGACTCAAAATCTGCTGTCTATTCTGCAAATACTCCTCAACAACAACTGCCTTAGTAAGTCCAGGAATGTAATCCAAAAGTGTGGGTGGTTTAAACCCATAAAGAGCTTCAAAGGGAGTTAGTTTAGTAGCTGTATGATAGTTGGTATTAAACCAAAACTTAGCTAGAGGCAACCACTCCACCCACTGCTTAGGTTTGTCTCCTGCAAAGGCTCTGAGATACTGCTCAAGGCTTTTGTTGACCACCTCTGTCTGGCCATCAGATTGAGGGTGATAGGCAGATGACATAGCCAACTCAACCTCTTGCAATCTAAATAATTCCTCCCAAAACTTAGAAGTAAAGATAGGATCCCTGTCACTAACTATAAAGGTAGGCATCCCATGTAATTTGAATATGTGTTGCATGAACAAGGAAGCAACCTTAGCTGCTGTATAGGGATGGGACAAAGGGATGAAATGAACAAACTTAGTAAGTCTGTCCACCACTACCAGCACAACATCCTGTTTTTGAGATTTGGGTAATCCCTTAACAAAATCCATACTGATAGAGGTCCAGTGAGTATGAGGAATAGCCAAGGGTTGTAAAAGACCAACAGGTCTACTGGTTTCATGCTTGATTCTCTGACAGATATCACAACATTTAATATAGTCCTTTAAATCTTGTTTCATTCCCCACCAAAACCAATCCCTTTTGGCTTTATGAAATGTTTTCAAATAGCCTAAGTGCCCACCTAAAGGACTATCATGCACCAAGCTCAACACTTAAGACTTCAAACTGCAATTTCTGCCCAGAAAAATTCTGCCCTTGTAAAGCAACAAGCCATTCTGCAAACTAAACTTGCCAGTAGCTTTAGAACTGCCAGCAATGGACTGCAAAACTTGTTGGATCTTTGCATCTCCATGATAACTAGCCTTAAGCTCTTTAATCCAAGTAGGATTAGGAAAGGAAATGAGAAACAAACTGCTGTTGGTATCAACCTGAAAGTCAATACAAAACAAACTGCTAACTGCCTCTGAAAGTTCTTGTTGATCATCAAGGTCCTCACTCCCAGTTTTCCTAGACAAGGCATCAGCTACAACATTTTCCTTCCCTTTCTTATAGTCAATAACAAAAGAGTAACTCAGTAACTTAGTGATCCATTTCTGTTGCATAGGAGTTCCAATTCTTTGCTCCAACAAATGTTTCAAACTTTGATGGTTTGTTTTAATCACAAATGGTTTACCCAATAGGTATGGTCTCCACTTCTTCACTGCTGTAGCCAAAGCAAGTAACTCCTTCTCATAAGTGGATAAATGAATGCTCCTACCTTTCAAGGCTTGACTATGAAAAGCAATTGGTCGACTGGCTTGCATTAACACAGCTCCAATACCATAACTTGAAGCATCACATTCTACCAAGAAATGCTGAGAAAAATTTGGTAAAGCAAGGACTGGAGGATGAGAAACAGCCTCTTTAAGATTTTGAAATGCCAAATCAGCCTTTTCATTCCACTCAAATGCATCCTTCTTGAGTAAAGCAATAAGTGGGGCAGTAATAAGACCATAATTTCTAATAAATTTCCTATAATATCCAATTAGACCAAGGAAACCCCTCAAGGACTTCACATTTTTAGGAATTGGCCAATCTAACATGGCTGCTATCTTCTTAGAATTTGTTTGCACCCCTTTTCCAGAAATAATATGCCCTAAGTACTCAACTTCAGAACATGCAAAAGCACATTTGCTTCTTTTGGCAAAAAGCTTATTGTCTAGTAAAGCTTGTAAAACAATTTTGAGATGCAATACATGAGAACTCAAATCAGGACTATACACCAATATATCATCAAAAAATACCAGCACAAACTTCCTAAGAAATGGTTTGAATACATCATTCATGAGAGATTGAAATGTGGAAGTAGCATTAGTCAACCCAAAGGGCATCTCTATTGTTAAATTCTCCATTCTGATCAATGGTAGTCCTTCTGATTTTTTTGGTAGTTCTAGGGGGATTCGGCAAGGGGACCCCTTGTCTCCGTTGCTATTTGATATTGTTATGGAGGGTTTGAGTCGTATGTTGGATGTGGCTGCTACTACTAGTCAGTTCTCTGGCTTCTCTGTAGGTAATACAGCTGGTACCTCGGTGATGGTGTCTCATCTTTTATTTGCTGACGACACTCTTATTTTTTGTGATGCTGATCCTACGCAAATAGCTAGTTTGAGAGCAATTCTGGCTAGATTTGAGGAGGTCTCAGGTTTAAGGATTAACTTGGGGAAATCTGAGTTGGTTCCTATAGGGGTGGTGCACAATATGGATGTTCTGGTGGGGATGTTGGGTTGTAGGCAATCCTTTCTTCCTTTGACATATTTGGGGCTACCGTTAGGAGCTAAATTTAAGGAGTTGTCAATTTGGAACCCTATTTTGGAAAAGATGGAAAGGAGATTAGCAGGGTGGAAGAGGTTGTATCTATCTAAGGGGGGTAAGGTAACTCTTATTAAAAGTACTCTTTCCTCCTTACCTACATACTTCCTTTCCCTTCTGCCTTTACCTGGGAATGTGGCTAATCGTATGGAGAAGTTACGACGACATTTTTTGTGGAGTGGTATTAATGGTGATTCTAAAATACACTTAGTCAGTTGGGCTCAAGTTTGTAAGCCTCTACAAGTTGGAGGGTTGGGTATTAGACGATTGAGGAGTTTTAATTCTGCCTTGTTAGGAAAATGGTTATGGAGGTATGGCATGGAGACTGATGCTCTATGGAGGAAGGTTATTGAGGTGAAATATGGGAATGATTGGGGTGGTTGGTGCACGAAAAAGGTGACCAGTGCTTATGGTGTTAGTTTGTGGAGACATATTAGGAGTGGTTGGATGAGTTTTTCTAAACTACTTTTGTATGATGTGGGGGATGGTATTAGAGTGAAGTTTTGGAAGCATCTGTGGTGTGGAGATCGTACTCTCCAAGAGGCGTTTCCAGAACTTTATTGTATTAGTAGAACAAAGGATTCTTCAGTAGCGGAGGTGATGTGTTGGTCTGGTGGGAGGATTCATTGGGATGCTAAATTTCGTCGCCCTCCACAAGATTGGGAACAAGAATCCTTTGATTTATTTATGGATATGGTCTACTCTTCGACGGTACGGGGATTGGGTCCAGATAGGGTGTGTTGGAAGCCAGCAATGAATAGAGGTTTTGAGGTTAGAGGATTCTATCTTTCTTTCTACCCTCCTACCATCTTATCCTTCCCTTGGAAGATGATTTGGAAATCGAAGGTTCCTCCAAGGGTAGCTTTCTTTTCATGGTCTGCTTCATTGGGTAAGATTTTAACAACAGATAACCTTCGCAAGCGACGTGTGCTAGTTCTTGATTGGTGCTATATGTGTAAGAAGTGTGGGGAGTCAGTGGATCATCTTCTTCTTCATTGCCCCATTGCTTGTGAGTTGTGGTCGTTGGTGTTTTGTTTGTTTGGTGTTCATTGGGTTATGCCTCAGAAGGTTATTGAGTTGTTTGAGTCTTGGCAGGGAAAGTTTGGTCGACATAGAAATATAGAGTTGTGGAGAATTGTGCCTCATTGCTTGGTATGGTGTATTTGGCGAGAAAGGAATGCTAGAAGCTTTGAGGGATGTGAACGCTCTATGTTAGAGATTAAGTCTTTTTTTTTACACACGCTCCTCGATTGGAGTGTGGTCTTTTGTCATTTTTCTTGTTCTTCCCTTCCTGTTTTATTAGATCGTTGTAATCTTGGTTATTGATTTATGCCCCCATAGTACATTCCCAATGTACTCGGGTTGGCTGTTTTTAGTTTTTTAATAAAATTTTCGTTACTTATCAAAAAAAAAAAAAAACTCATAATGGCCTTCATGGGTTCTAAATGCTGTTTTCTCAATATCCTCCTCCTTCATTCGAATTTGATGAAAGCCAGATCTCAAATCTCTTAGAAAATACCCAAACACCACTTAGTTCATCCAATAGCTCATCCACCACAGGAATAGGAAACTTATCCTTCACTGTATCTTTATTCAGAGCTCTATGATCCACACACATTCTCCAACTACCATCTGCTTTCCTTACTAATAAAAAAGGAGATGCAAATGGACTTTGGATATTTCTAATAGAACCAGATTTAAGCAAGTCTGTAACAATATTTTCAATTTCTAATTTCTGATAAAAAGGGTACTTGTATGGTCTCTGACATATTGGTTGAGTTCCTGGCTTGAGAACAGTCTGGTGCTCATGTCCCCTACATGGTGGTAAGCCTTTTGGTTCCTCAAAAACTATAGCAAAGTCCTCCAGCAAAGATTGCACCTTTGGTGGAAGAAGGGGCTATGCAAATGACACCAGTGGCTGTTGTGACACAATTTGCAGAAACAGCCCTTTTTGAGTTGATTGTTTAAAAAACTGGTCTCTATCTTGTATTACTGAACTTGTGGGCCTGATACCTTGCAGCCACACCTTCATACCTTGATACATGAACTCCATCTCCAATTGCTTAAAATCCCAACTGATCCGACCAAGTGTACTTAGCCATTGGGTACCCAAAACCACATCACAACCCCCCAATGTTAAAACATGCAGATCCACCAAGAAATCTGTGCCTTGCATTTTGATCAACAAATCTTTACATTCACCCTCAGTTCTGATCAAATCTCCATTAGCCACCCTAACCTCCAAAATCCTTGTAGTGTCCATAGCCAATTGCAAAGTTTTAACCAACACAAAATCAAGAAAATTATGAAAACTTCCAGTATCCAAAAGTATCACAACCCAATGCCCTTTAATCTGACCCAAAACCCTCATAGTTCCTGGTGAAAGGCTGTCCAATAGAGTATATAAAGTGATATCAGCTTGATCTAATTGAAACTCTGCATTATCAACCACTTCTACAACTTCAACTTCATTAACCGCTTGCACTTCTTCTATCATGAACAGCTTAAGACCTTTACACTTGTGCCTGGGCTGCCATTTCTCATCACAATAGTAACAAAGACCCTTTTTTCTTCTTTCTTCCATTTGAGTTGAAGTAATCTTTTGTATAGGAACTCTTGCCTTAGACTCATTCTTATTGTCAGATTTTTCTATTGGTTGTTCTTGCCAATTGCTTCTGCTAAACTCAAAAAATGGCCTATAGACCTTCTTGCAGATGGACAAATACTCTTCTTGAATTTTTGATAACCCAAAGGCAGCACTCAAAGTTCTTGGATTTTGCATCCTCACTGCCAATCTAACTTCATCTCTTAAACCACTCAAAAAACAACTAAGCTTGTGAGATTCAGATAAGTTTCTAATTCTGTTACTTAACATCTCAAATTGGCTCTTGTAAACAGCCACAGTGGTAACTTGTTTTAACTTGGTTAAGGCTTCCATGGGATCATCATATGATGAAGGTCCAAATCTAACTTGAATTGCACAAAGGTCTCCCAAGAATCCAAAGATCTCTCACAGTCTTGGAACCATATTAATGGCTCATCATCAAGATGATAAGAAGCATTTAGGATCTTTTCTTCCTCAGGTATTTCATAGTAATGAAAAAATTGCACAGCTCTAAAGATCCAAGCAGAAGGATCACCACCACTAAATCTAGGAAATTCTAACCTGATAGGCCTAGGAATTAGAGCACCTACCTTAGGTCGTGGATGGCGTATTGGATGTTGCAGCACCTCTGCTTCAGGACAATGATTTTCTTGATGATGAGCTGCTCTTTCCCCTTGATTAACTGGTTGCTGTACTGCTGGTAACCTCTCTTCAATCATATCTGAAATTGCTATCCAGTTGTTCCAATCTTCTTGAAATAATTTTCATGGTAGAAGCATGATCATCTAGTCTCTGTTGTACCAACGAAACAAAGTCATTCAACAGAGAATATCTGGTTTTTTGCACCATGGCTGAACCAGCTCTGATACCAAATGTTAGAGTCCTTAGTAATTCAACTCTCTAATTCTCTTACTCACTCAATATGGTAGTTCTTCGAGGGAACCAGTCCTCCACTGATTCTTTGAGGGAATCAACCTCCAAACTAGTCTCAATGAGAGCTAAGTAAATGCATTCTTATTCAATTGCCTCTGTTACAATCCTCTCAGTCTTATACTAGTTACTGTCTTATTGTTTGTACACATATTACAGCTCACACTCCAACTAACTCCAACTAACAATGTACAATACTTTGATGCTTGTTCTAACTAACTTTGTACAAGTACCTACTGCACACAATATCACAGCTGTGATGTCTTGTACCTAACATGGCACCCATGTTATCAAAATTATTGGCAAAAAGTTACTTGGAAAGGTATGATAAGGGGAAAATTGAGGTAAACCCTTGCATAATCTGAGTTTTTGAATGTACACACTTCAGTATCTCAGTTTTTTTTTTTTTTTTTTGCCAGTTAACTATAACTCAATTGGCATTTCTTCCAATAATAATGGGATGCAGGATGAAGCTGCAAATCCATGCGTATGTAACTTACTCTTGGATTTATCTGTTACCTGCAAAATTATTACTCTTATAACTCTCAGCAGAATTTATATCGTAAATCTTTTTCCCCTAACTTGGTCAATGATTGCGGTAGTTGCCAATTGGCATTGAATTGTTTTCAACACACAGATTATATTTATTCAAAAAGTTCTTTATTTGTGGTTTAGGACATTCGAAATGTGGAAATGTCATGGTGAACTGATACATGTAGCAATGAGACCTCAATATAGGGACATATTAATGTGGTGATGTAGTCACTTATCACAGTACCTTTCTCTCTATATATAGCAAAAAATGATGTTCTTTTGCTTTATATGCCTTATTCTTTATGCTTGGTGCTTGATAGCAGCAAAGTACTTGTTATAGTGGCAGTGCTAGTACCTGTACTTTAGACATATTATCCCTGATATTAGGTACTAGGGCTTTGGTCCACATTGCACAGAGTTTTGGTGAATGGTCAAGAGAGATATTTTGTAAGGCCCTTCTTTCTTTTTTCCTTTTTTTCCCTTTCTTTTTGAGTAAAATTGTTGCAAGACCCTTTATAAGCTTTTGAATGAACTGTGCTTATAGTATCAGTTTCTGCAATATCATCATCTAAAGGGTCAACTTTATTTTCTATTTGTTTTCTCTTTTATTTATTACTTGCAGCTGGAATGTTTTTTTGTATGGTGCTGAATTGTGTTATAGATGGCTATTTATAGTTTTGCTGTTTGAAAATTTAGCTACTTGGACCTACTTTTTAATATTTTCCCCTATTAGTGGTAGAATTAGTTGTGGTAGTTTTAAATGTGTTACAAATGGTCATGTAGAGTATTACTATGTGATTCTTTAGCTACTTGGATCTAAGATAAATTATTCTCCTAAAACCTTAGATTTTTTTTTTTTTTTTTGAGAATGTGAAACCTTGGTATTTTATATTGGGCCAATTTGACTTCATTTACATAATCAATATTTGTAGTACACATACTGATTCTCTTGCTTCACTGACGTGCTCATTGTGTGTGAAGCCTGATCTATTGTGTTAGTTATATTAAGTAACCTTTTGAGGCAATTGAAAGAATCTGAGGAAAGACGTAAGGAGAATGATGCAAACCTTTC